>ML799158.1:212960-230756 GCA_009831015.1 Picea engelmannii
GTTATAAGTTTGATAAAAGAAGCATGAGCGCTTCTACTACCATCAGGAATTCAGGTAGTATAAAATTTATTAATAGAAGTCATGCATGTATGTGTTTTATTACTCTTTTTGCATAATTGCTGAAAGGAAATTTAGGTAAGAATTTCCTCAGCCAAAGTTATTATATAAAATCATATGATTATATTATTGAGTGCATACCACCGGATGTGGTAAAGGTTGGAGGCCTGTATTAATTCAAATCTTTTTAGCTTCTGAATGCACACACTGACATAGTAGAATGTCATGTTAATTTGGTTATGGAGTAATAATCAAAGAATTAGAAGATAAGAACTTGTTATAGGAATGAATGCCAATAAGATAGTCATGTATGAGACTAGGACATGGTTGGATATGGAAAGGTTATGAGCCACATAATTATATTCTTGGTGTAGTGTTTGGGTCGAAAAGGAGGGCATCCAAATAATTGGGAAGACAATAGGAAGTGTGTGGAGAATGTGTCAACACATTAGCCAGAATTCCAAATCATGGATGGTGAGATACATCACTGCGATAAAGAGCATTATGTAATTCAATGCAAGCTAAACTGAATATGAATGCATTGAGAATTGCACTCATGCATAGTAAGTGATAGAATTGTATACTAAATTCAATAGTTGAATGAGTTTTGTAAGTACATGCATATACATTATTGCATGGAAATAATTGTTACTAATAGCTGAAATGTTGTTAACTCATGAAGTTGAGGACATTTCAGGGAGGGTTAGACATTGCAACAGGAAAGTTGCAAGTCAAGTAGTCACATGAGCATTGACTATAGGAAATTTTCTTTTTCAGAAAAATAAGTAATGAACTTACATATATTACTGTGAGCATGCATATGCATAGAATGATGAGTCATTCTATTGTATTAAATTGTTTGGTAATTATGATTGAATTGATAGATGCAGCCAATTCCAAGTTCACTGCATATGGTTCTATACATATTGCAATTGAATTATGATGTACAGGAAATACTAACAATTGTTGGCAGTATGCAAGATGAAGCCTAGCAAGAAAATGGTATGCATTTTGGTGCTTGTGGAAAACCACAAGGATGGCTGCATTCATAATATGGCAGGAACCAAGATGATTTATGAAATAGGATTTCATGTTTTGGGGGAAAGGTTGAATTCCCTTTTGAACTAATTGGAGTTCCTAATTGAATTCGTTTATGTTTTCTGATGATAACTGCATGTGGGTGATGCAGATGAGATGATGTTGATTAAAGCTAGAATGTGGACTACAAAGAGTAGTTTGGGGAATATGCTTATTGGAAACCTATGAGGGCAGTTGGAACTCTGGGAGCCACGGTGCTCTGAGACTTCCTGATTCGACCTGTTTCCGAATCCGAAGGAAAGGGAGGTGTAGCAGCCGATGGACTGTGTGACAGTGAAGGTGTACACTCCTGGGGTGGGACATGCATGTGGGGATTGAGAGACCGTTGGTTGGAGTTCTACTGAGGTTTAGTTGGTTGGAGTGATGTCGAGGTTTGGTACCTTGGTCTAGACCATGTTGATGTGGAAGGTCTTCTCAATCAAAAGATAAGTACAATTCTCTATTTATTGTATGTTGTGTATCTTGTATACATGCTATAATGTTATTAGAATTGCCTGTATATACATACATATACATTGCATATATGCTTGCATTTCCTGCATCCATGACTGTACATAATGTGTTCCATGTTTCATTTCTTAAGAAATATATACCTTATGCTAATCATGTTATTGATTGGAATGTGATTCAGGTGGAGCAAGAAGGCATCTTGCAAGTGCATCATGTGCACATATTGGACCCAAAAGAGAAAACAACTCTGGAATCGAGCCACAGGGATTGTAAAGTTATAGTGGACCAGGTACGGTCCTGAGGACACGACATGGAGGCATGAAGATGCTATGCAGGAAGAATACTCAAATCTTTTTGAATATTTTGGAAATCTTGCTGATGTTATGTAAAGAGTTGCACCAAGGACAGTGAAAAAATAAGGGGAGGGGATTGTAATATCCCCAAGGATGAGCCCCAGTTGTATTTATGAATTGTAAACATGTTTTGTAGGCTGGTGAGCCAAGTGTTTATAAGCTATGGGATTATGTGTTTATTAGGCCGGAGAGCCTAGGTATTAAGGCCATGCGCCTGATTTTTGTATATGTAATTATGTAGATCATTAATAAAATATAAACATCGTTGTGTGTAGACCGACAACGAAGAAAGAGTGATGGGGGACTAAGCTTCCACAAGGTTGGGTAAGGGAGGAGGCTAAGTGTTGGGCATAGGGGATAATCTAAGGGGCTTACCTCTAAAGGGGATAATAATTTATTATTATTTCCTAAAAGACTAAGGTGGACACATTGACCAAATGTTGTCCTAAGTTCCTAGAAAAGGAATGTATGCTAAGTGGAGTGCATGCAATTGTAGGAAGACAGGTGTCAACTTGGGCACATGCAGTTATAGCTGGGAAAGCCAACGTTGTTGGGTTGGCTTCCCATTCTGTCATCCTCTTCCTGAGTTCGTTGGGATCTGGGGCGTCTGAACCCATTTTTTCCTCTGTGTCTGCATTTGTATTGTTTCCTAGTCACACACCCTGAAACTAGTGGAAAACCTGTGAGTCATGTTGTGTCTTAGTGTGGATTGTTTCCGTTTTTGGATGTCTATACCCAAATTCCTATTGTTTTTTTCACCTGTGAGTTAACCAAATTTCTATTGTTGTTGTTGTTATCCTCACCTTGCAGGAATTGAGTTGAAAATGGTTGAAGAAGTGGGTTTTCAGGTCCATGGTTGAAGAGACAGGTTTTCAGGCCTATGAACAACTTTCTCTAGGTGAGAGAGTTTGCTGGGAAGTGGTTTTCTCCTAGAGAGAGTCCAACGCCAACTACAAATCTCTGAGAATTCCTGATCCATCCTGTTGTCGAGACCCTAAGAGGGAGGTGAAGAAACTGATGGATTGTGTGACAGTGAATGTGTATACTCCCGGGTGGAACAGGCATGTGGGGAATGAGAGTCTGTGAGTAGTGGGCATAAGAAGGCTCCTAGAGACAATCCTTTAGGTGACACTGTGCAGTTTCCTGTAACCTCAATCTAGTCTAGGATTCCCTTGCCCTGGGTGGAGCTTAGTCCCAACTTGGGGGTGACTCATTGCTAAGCATGATGAGAAGTGTGGTGTATGACTGGGAGGTTCGTGGAAGGTCTGCACATAGTTGGTGTTACTACAGTTGAAAAGATAAGTGTGAGTCTGTGATTAATTTATATGTTATGCATGTTTTTGCTACTGATGCTTGAATATTATCATGTGTTCCATTGCATGTGGATTTACTTTTAATATTGTTTGAATCTGAATGGTAAAAATAACTCTATGTTATATGTTTTATTTCAATTAAAATTCATGTTATATGTATAAGGGTATATTCCACAGTGGTAGAATTAACCGGTCTATGTGTTGGTCGAGGATGTTACAATTTGGTATCAGAGCTAAGTGAAGTCTCCAAGTAGTGGAATTTCCTGACCTGTTGGTGGCTGGGGATGTTACATAGGGATACGTTGGGGACTGTGGTCGAGTGATAGCTTAGGGAAGTACATTTACAGAACACCATAAATGCCTTAAGCAAGGTTTTATTTAAGTCACGACTGCCATACCTTCTGCAGACCTCTTATCAAATTATGGTGGGTGTGATGCCACACGGTTAGGGTTACAACTATAGTCACTACCTTCTCTTCTAATTAAGGCTTTGCGTTTAAGTTCTGATTCGTTAACACTTGTGCCAATAACTATTATCTTGGGGAGATGTCTAACGACAAGAAACATAACTTCTTTTACCAACCATGTAGGAACAAAAACTCTGAGTTTTAACACATGCACATATGGGAGTTATGTTAGCAATAACTATATAATAATGGAGACAATACACATGCGACCTATATACTAAACGATACCCTTATACTAGAAATCATTTTTATATATTTATGTAATCCCTATAGTATGTATTTTGGTATACTAGCACAAACATGGTGGAATTACTAAAGTGGGGTGCAATAGTTAGGTATTAAACTATTTTTTCTCCCTTATTTTATGAGAATAGGAATGTTGTCAACTATGAAAAGAAACTCATAAGATAGTGCATAGTGAATCAATGTACTTATACAACAATGGATAAACACTAAGGTAGATTCATGGATAGGGTATAGGATAGCCATATTTCCTTGTCATGGGTACAAAACATGATTATGGTGTCATTCGATGCAACTCCAGAGTTAATTTTTAATCTACATAACATTTCACATGTGTCAAGAAATGATAAGTGTAAGTTCCATAAGATAAAAGAAGTAGCATAACTACGATGCATTTATAATTAAGGAATGTTTTGAAATAAGTATTAACGACGAAAGAAGTTTAATGACCCCCATACATTTTTTTTTATTTGGTAAATTTGGGGTACATTACACAGGGTCTATGTAGTGTTTGGATGAATGGAAAAAATATTTGGTGATGGATTCTATCACTTGGGAACTATGCAGGCGTAGAAAAGACAAAACAAATGGTGAATATAACCAACAAAAAACGTAGAAAGTGAGTTGCAAGATAACAAAATGTCTGAATCATCCAACAAAATTTAAGTTACACTGTACATCACATCATCCAAAAAAATATTTCAGTGCTTCCCAACAGCCTCATAATTAACACAACTAGGAAGTCTTTCAAAGGTTCTCAAATAGGTCTTCCTAGAATGCAATGCCCCCCTTCAAATTTCAATGCTTCTTGAGAAGAGTTTTGGTGATTTCAAGAGTAGGAAACCTCTTCGGACAAAAATGGGAATCATGTGTGCTTCCGAAGAACATCTAAAAATACCAGAAAGCATAGTTGGTAAATCGCACCAGAAAACATAGCCGGTAAATCACATGGGATATTTCTATAAGAGATCCTCGTTCGTAAAAGAGAGATGCTCTGGAGCGTTACATGAAGGGTAAACTTTTAGGAGAAAGAATGCCCTATATGCCTTCCCAAACCTCCCTCTAACACACACAGATGAAGGGTTATGAAAGTTATCAACAAGAAATCCATGCTCACAAGATGAGATCCACAGTCACAAATATGGAGGCATATCATACCATGAAAAAAATATGACAAGACATGCACATAAACAAATAACATATTCATGGATATTAGAGATGTTGATTAAATCACAACAAAAAATCAGCTACAAAGAGAAATTTGATGTGGGTTTTGAAGCTTGAAGTTACGTACAAATTACAGAAGCAACCCACTTGAAAATTCCAAGAGAAACACTGCTCAAGCAGTATGTAACATTACTCAAAATCCTCCGGAGATTCTTCTCTAGCAGGAAGAAAATGAACTCCTTGGTGTTGTTGTTAAAGAATAGTAAAATTCCATTGCTGAAACAAAGATCACAACACCTGTGAAGTTGTTCAACACCTGTGAAGTTGTTCAACACCTGTGAAACTGCTACCATGCAGAGATGTACCTAACACATATTATATGGACTATGCATAGGAAAACATTTAATATTAGGGAAGTAATGTTAACTTGAAAGTTATCATTAATTCATCTTGTACCTTGTTTCTTAAGTTCAAGTTCAAACCAGGTAAAGTATGTGAAATTTTAGCCGAATTTTTCCTCAATATGAGGCCAAATAAGATTCCAAACTCAAAACTTACGATAAAATATCAAATGCAAGTATAAAAATTTAGGTTAAATTCTTGGTTTCTGTGTAATATTAATAGATCCTTATAAAACCGATTACTATAGTCCCTACGAGCTCGAAGGGCAGGGACTAATAACACTTCAACCCATTCATAATGAAAGTAGTCTTTTGATGGTCATCATGATTGGAGTCCAACAAATGCAACTATATGTTTGTAGGTTTTTGATAGAAATTGGTGTTTGAGTAGATTAGTATAAGAGAAATTAGGACCCTTGAAGAATATGATGTTTATAATGTAACTTATTTGGTAGCAATAATATAAATGATTTTGATTTTAGGGTAGATTGGATCATATGTATCTAGGAGGAAAATATTTATCTTTTATTGAGGAAATTGAGATTAAAGGAAGATTTTATGGAAGTTTTAGTGTAAATTTAAGAGCAAATGTATTAAAATAACCTCTATGAAAACTTTTATGATTTAGAATGGTGTTTTTTGTAAAAAAATTACAAACACTTCTATAAGTACATTTTTCATTTTTCCAAATAACTAGAGGTTGTTATGGAATTTTTTTTGTATACCATGTTTCTTTCAATATGGCACACTAGAAAATTATAATGATATAAGCATATTTTCAAAAGAAAAATTCCTAGGGTGGTTTGTTCAAACTAACAATGCAGTTATTAATCAGTCTGCATTGTGTTGATGCTAAAAATGGTACGCTCCAAGCACTCAACGTCTCAATCATTTTTGAGGGGCTATCAAGTGAAATTGGGAAATCATCGCCGAAGTATTTTAATCCCCTTGGTTTAGAAATATCCTTTTATGCTTCCTCACAAAGGATACTTTCTAGTATTGTAGATTAAGAAGAAATATAAGAGTTCATTTATTAACTTTTGGATCAAATCTTTCTTATCATATTTTTGTTTTATAATTTGTATGTATTTTTTAATATTAGTTTTTTTTTCTAAGTAACTTAAAATGATATACATACAATGAATAACAAAGAAATATGTTTTTTTTTTTTAATAAGAATTGAGTAAATTTATATTAAAAAGGTGTGGATAAATCCACTGTAGTACAAAAAAAGGCCATGATAGACCTTCGACATATAGATGCTTTGAAGATTGTGAATGTTATTACAAAATTTGTGTCCACTGTGTTGCCAACTTTCCTAACTATAACATTTTTGTTGTATTTCAAAGAATACAACCTATAAAAAACTCCATTTATGTATATCGTAAAACAAAGCATGACACTTGAAAATTATAGAATCAATTACCGGGTTCCTTTTTGACCTCTGGATGTCCATGCTGCTACCAAATTGGGTCTGTTGATGGCTCATTGAGGTCTGGGACTTGATTCACTATGGCTGAAGTTAGAGTTTTAGAAGCTTCCTATGTGTTGTTTGGGGTGTTGGGCTGCTGATGATTTTTTTCCATCTGATCCTTACAA
This sequence comes from Picea engelmannii, assembly GCA_009831015.1. NCBI lineage: Eukaryota > Viridiplantae > Streptophyta > Pinopsida > Pinales > Pinaceae > Picea > Picea engelmannii. Next base: position 220,109 of record ML799158.1, read on the forward strand.
CCTTGCATGTTCTCCATTTGAATGCGTTGGTCCTCAATTTGGCTACGTTGGGAAAATACTTCATCCTGCAATCTTTCAATTAGGTGCCTATGCTGAGAGAGAGTTTCAAGCTCGAAGGTCAATGTGGAGATGATTTCTCCCATATGAATTCTCTTCCTTTGGCACCCTACAAAATCTTTCTCTGGGTCCTGCTAATCTTGATCTGCAAAACAATCCTGCGGGTTCATTTCCCTTGGATATTTATGTGCCTTCTACCTATTTTCCATGACTCTAAGAGGGAGGCGGTTCTACAAGAGGTGATGGAGGGTGCTCCAAGTGCAGGAAAATGGGAAGATAAAGGGTCCAAAATTGGAAGGGGGAGAGGCTAAGCCTAGATGTAGCCACGCTGAGAAATTCCGAGCGAGGTTGTTCAGAAAGGACGCAGAGGAGAATTCGAGGGGAGTAGAGTCTAGAGTAGGCTCAATGGAAATTGGAGAGAACCAAAAAATAAAGACTACCCGAAAGCACTGAGATAAAACTCCCCAAGAAAAAATCACTGAATAATTCATGTCAAAGAAAAAGGAGAGTACCCAAATCTCAGAATATATTTGAAGTGTTGTACTTAGACCCTTCATATATCTAATCCAAGGACTAAACTCGTCATCATCTTGACGATTCCACACTGCTTCAGGATTCTTGCACGCTCAACCCATCTGATCCAGAGGCTTTGATTGTATGTTACCCACAAACTCGACTGGACAAACAATAAAACCATCCCATGCCATGATGAAGTGTTCATGCCAATTATTGTTAGCACGATTTAAACCCTGTTGAAGAGATCATTCCATTACTCCTACCAGTTGTCACCTCCACCTATCGAGGCTTGTGTTGGAGCTACAAGTGTCCTCTCCCGTCCCCTTAGCATGGTGGGTCCTGGTCTTATGAGTGGTGATTACTCTTTCCAGTTGTCGCCTCCACCTATCGAGGTTCGTACTGGAGCTACAAGTGTCCTCTCTCATCCTGTTAGCATGGTGGGTCCTGGTATTATGAGAGGTAATTATACTAGGGGGGATAAACCTTCCTCATCCTCCACACCTAAAGTTCCAGGTGATTTCCCGATGGCCAAATTGGCCATTTTTTTTGCTTCAACATTATTGCATCTAAGGACATGGAAGAACTTGGTCTTTAAATTCCTCCCAGATAGGCGAATTCTATCTATTACACTTTTTATACTCAGATTTATAGTCTTGGAACCATGGATCATCATTCTTATGATAGTATACGAATCTCCTACTACGTTCAGATTTTGAATTTGTCTTTGGTTTTCCAGTTGAAGAGAATAACAAAGAAATATGTTAAAAGGTAATGAAATAATAAATAAATTTGTAATTTTTTTTGTTCATATCTTATTTTTTTATATGTTTTTTCAGAATATAAAATTTCGTGTTTTTTTATAGAATAAATGGTAGAAATAAATCAAGAAGGTAAAATATAAATATAATTAAATTTATGAACAAATCTCAATTTGTCTTTTTGCTTGTAAAATAGGTGTTGTCTAACTGTTCTACAAAATGATTTTTTTTCGCTAGAATCCAGCGATAGAAATTTGCACAAAATCACTATTTTTTGTTATTTAAAATTCATTTCTAAATGAAAAAATGAATTCAACATACTGAAAAACTCTCGGGGAACTCAGATCATACATAAATAATCACTCAAATTTGTGGATCTAAAAATTTCTTACCAGATTTCAGGGAAATGTATGTGGAAAATATCGTCAAAAAAGAGTAATTTTGTAGAATGTTTAGACTATGACTTGTAAAATATGTTCATAAGAATTACAATCAACAAATAATAAACAATATCCTTACAATCCTTATAACTCTTTTTTATAAATATCATTTATCCTAGTCACCTCCTTATTTCTTCTTTCTCCTTATTATTGATATGCATAAATTTATTGTTTAATAAACATGACATATTAAAATGAATATAATTTTCAACATTATTAATCATAGTCATGTAAAATGAAAACACCATTTCCCCATAAAAAAAAAACATAGAAATTTACTACTACATATGGTGTTGAAGTTTGATGGGGAGTTCCGATGTTACAGATAAAATTGACCTTACCATCATAATGACTCACTATTTCTCAAAATTTCATTATATTGTTTTCTTGGTGCCCTAACATTCATCGAACTTATGACATTTTCCCTTATTCATTGGAATTCTAACTCATATTTGACGATTTGCAATAAAAAAAAAATTCCACGAACTACTCCACTACGACTAAAACTTTCTATATTTGCGCAAGAACACTGATGCTGCCACATTGACATCACCATCATGACCTACCATTGCCCCGTGGCTTGCAAATGTGTCACCCACATGACACTGCCATATCAACAAAGTATTCATCTCATGGGTCCGTTTGGCACCTTAGGCCTTAATTATGCCAGCTAGGGGGGACAAAAATGTTCGTTGTGGGCTTATTATGCCCACATTGTATCAATACGTCAATTAAACATTAGTGGACGAGATATATTGGAAAGGACAAGGATTAATGGATGAACATAGTGCAGATTAAAGTTTGCATGATGTGGGTAGGATGGACAATACTTTACCTAGATCAGTTGTGCTGCCAGATAGGATATGAGTGAATCTTAAGTTAGAAGTTAGTTAATGTGACCAGTGAAGTCCTATGATGGTCAGTCCCGACCAGTACTGCCATGTCCTAGAGTTAACCCTTTGTATAATGAAGAGACACTATTCCATGACATTATAAGTAGTCTTTTAAGTGGTTAATTCTGTATAATTAGAGTGCCCCTAGGTGTTTTCAGGATGATGAATCCATTTATGCATTCAAAAATGAAATTTAAACAACATAAAATTGCAATTTTTCCCAGCTTTAGATCACCGGATTCCGGTGAAAAATGCCAATTAAACGTAGAATATTTAGACTACGCCACCATGGGGGAAACTTGGGAAGGATTCATGTGGCTATATCAGAGGCCTCAATACTCCACTCATATGTGGATGGTGCCACCAGTCAAGAAGAAGCACACCACATCAACATCGACAATCTAGGAGGCTGCAAGATAGAGAAAGGGGGAGTCTCCAATAGAAGTGGGAGGACCAAAGGAAAATGATAAGATCTTGAAGGGATGAACCTATGATGCTAACACTTCCAAGGGAATGCGAAAATATTATGAGATAAGAGACAAAGTAGTTCGCGAGAATAAACAGGTCTATTTTGGACAGGCCAAATGGGCGTTGAAGGTGTTTGACCAAGGTATATGATACTATGGAAGTTGCTTCGCAACAAGACCATAACTCATGGTAAAATTATACCTGGGTGTATCGATATTGTCCATCCCCACCATAATGATTTTTCTCAATATGCTCCCCAATACATCATCAACCATTAACCATCACTTCCACAACTCTCTTCTTTCCTAGTAGTTCACCCTACATATCCATACTGCACTATGTATCTTCCATTAGACTCTTTGGTGCACTACCAAGTTTGGAACCCATTTGCATTGTAAGATTCTTCAGTACCACCCTACACTATGAAGTTAGTGACTCCATAAAACACCCTTATGAGTATCGATTGCAGTAGTTACTGGATACACCAAGGCATTGTGTGCCTCAATTACTAAGCATCTCCTTAGAGCTATAACAATTGACTCGAGGACCCATGAATACATGTAAAGTTAGTTATGATCAAATTATGTAAGAAACCTATGGGTCAAGGTGGTCCCCATGGGGAAAATAATGTATAAGGTTTTAATTAGAGAGATAGGAAAGGAGAGGCTTGTTAGAGAGAGCTAAGGAGGAATCTTTTAAGAGAGGAAAATTGTAGAATTTGTATTATTGTTTTCCTAGTTTTGTAATGGAGAATGTAAATGTGATGTCTGTCATGTAAAGATACTTCTATTATGAGGAATTAGGAAGATCAATAATGTTTTGACTCATACTTGTCTTATATTTGATGCTTTTTTTGATCTTTAGTGTTTATCTGCAATATTTAAGTGATCTTCAATGCATCTTTATAATAATGTCTAAATCTACCTACAAGAAATTATATTTCAATTTTTTTTTTCCAAGACAAAAATCATTGTATTGATATTTGTAGTGGAAATAAAATACACGTTGATGATCCCTTCGAATTTTAATGTTAGCATCCATTTCCTTTATAGACTACCTCTATCAGATAAGACTATATCCTATCCTTATGAATTTGATTCTTACAATCATCCTTATATAGGTCTCTCTTTAAACAAATAGTTCCACAACATAATATTGATGCCAAGACAAAACCACAAGACAAATTCTCTCTAACTTTATATAAACAAAAAATAAAACATGAACAAAAATCCATTCATCAAAAAAGTTTTAAGAGTATCAAATATGTAGGAGTATGGTCCTTAATCTCAGGAACAAGAAAAAAACATTCCTCCAAAATGAGGGCTTCCTTTGATAACTGATTAGTTTTATGGTTGAATTATCGATAGACATGAGCAAAGGAAACCTCTTCAAAAATTGATATCCTTTCCATAATCCTATTGAAAATAGGCCCCATATCCAAGTTAGAAATGTTACTTTTACCATTTTCCCAGTCCATAAGAAGTTTGGAGTCACCAAATACCTATAGCCTCTTAACCTACATGTCTACTACAACCTTAAGTAGGATCTGTAGGGCATATAGTTATGCTCTATTGTTTGTGCCCAAACCTGCACCATACTTTAGTAAAATTTAATTTATCTAGGTAAAGAATGGCCCCAACTCCACAAGTTCTCAGAGTACCTTGACATGCTCCATCAAAAAATCCCCAAGGCTTAGTGTGATCTATAATTGGTTCTTGAAGGCTTCTTGGAATAATATTATTTGGTTGCTTCCTTCCTTCCCCATAAGAGACTCTATTGTGATGTGAAAGTATTCCTATATGTGCCTCCTTATCTTAAAAAATAAACTTGTTTCTGACTAACCAAATGCCCCATAACACATACCCGGGTAGTGTTGTATGTGAGGAAATAGATTTACCAGTAATCAAGAATTCCATACATTCCAACAGGGTTAATTTATCCCAATGAATTTGTAATTTGAAACTATTCGAAATTTCTACCCATACAACTTTGGTGAATTGGTAGTAAATGAATAAATTAGATTACTAGTGACCAAATTATATTTAAAGTTTTCCTTGTAATTTGGAATATCGAAATCGTACTAAGTGACCAAATTAAAATGCACACCCAAGCTTCCCTGTAGCTCCATAAATTGTTTTATAAGTTTGAAAATGAATTTAGATAGATGGTAAATTTATTTATGTCATCTATTAAAGTACAATTGAAGAACATGAGAGGTCTCTTTCATGCACCTAGATTTGAGATTTCATGTAAATTTGAAGGCAAAACTGCCTTAGAGTAAAATGCACACCCTAGTCTCAATTTTGACCCAAATGGAGTGGTTCGACTTGCAGAAGGTGTAGATTGTGGCATTACACATGTCTATAGAATTATATTAGAATTTGGTGAAGGTTTAAATACATGTTTTGGTTTGGGGTTACATGCTTGAACTAATATGTATTGTTACATATACAACTCTGAAATGATTTATAGTGACATAAGATAGATTAATGATTCCACAAGTGAAATATTGTGGTTGTGGGTTGTTGTTGTATATGAAGATACCCATTAGGGTATTTATGCAAGAATTATTTCGTATTATGGTTTAAGGGTTGCATATAATTTGTTGTTGCTAAAGGTAAATAAACGACTTAGATTTTTTGTTGTTCCATTGAGGACCAACCACCTTAATATTTGGTAGGTAAAAACAAACATAACTGGTACAAAATTAATCCAATTCCCACTTAGGTATGGAAATTTTGAAGATCCATTCTTAATGCAAATTCAAAAATTTGACCTCATTTACTTGAGGTTTTTGATATCTATTTCCCATGCAATTTGAACCTTATCATTGAATCTAAAATATTAGCTATAGTAGAATATCTTTCACTTTTGTAAAACCAAAATCACTAGGTAACCCAAGAAAAAAAACACTCAAATAATGCACTTTGTTGGTGGGTTTTGGTCACAACGGTGAATAAATCCCCCTTAAGCTCAATAGTTTTGGGTTGAGACTCAAGACAAATGGTGATGGATTTAAACCAAACCTTAGATCCATTTGCATATATTAAAAATGACAACATTGAAATGCACACCCAATCTTCCCTATAGCTCCAAAATGTTGGGTATGTGTTTTATTCTTTTCAATATTGGTCCCATGTAATGTACACTGATATGGGAGCCTTAGGGGGGCTCAAATTTGTTTTTTGGTGGTTTTTTGTGTCCATTTTTTGCAGTTTTTTGGCACATGGTTTTAGCTAATGGTTTTCTAATTCTGGTTAAGTAATTAAGGTTGATGTCTAATCTAGTTCAATGGATTAGGGGTTTGGATTCCGCGGGATCCTATATGTATATTGTATTGTAAAAAATGAAGAAGATAATGAATACAATATTAGAGGTGTGGCTCTAAACATGTTGTTGGTTTCCCGGTTTGGGTTTCTAGGGTAAAATTTCCGTGTAATGTGTGTGTGCCATTGCATCTTTTCTGTTTTTATTGAGATTTTGTTTGTAGGAAATAATTGTAAAAGGTTAAAATATACATTTGGTATCAGAGAAATTATTGGCTTAAGGGGGATGTCTTTGTGGTCATGGGTTTTTCTTGGGTTTTTGATAAGCCTTGTTATAGTGGGAGATCTACGATATTGGTTCTTTAGGTGGAACGAAATGGCGAGAAGTTCCAAAATAAAGATCAAAAAATTTAATGGGTAGAGTTTTGAGCTATGGAAGCTCAAGATGGAGGATCTATTGGTTGAAAAAGATCAGTGGATCACTTTGGATCTAGATACTGCACCTACATGAATTTCATCAGAATAATGGGTGAAGTTGTATCAAAAGGTGAAGAGAACAATCTGGTTGTGTCCCTCATACTTAGTATTACTAAAAATGTCAGGGGAAGCTACAACCAAAGATTTATGGAATAAGTTGGGGACATTGTATCACTGTAATTCCTTGGTAAATAACTTGTTCCTGCAGAATAAGTTGTATAACCTAAGGATGAAAAATGGATAATCGATGATAGAGAAATTGAACACCTTCAATACAATGGTAAGTCAATTATTGTCTATTGATATCAATATTTCTGATGAAGATAAGTGTTTTGATTTATTTTTCTCTTTACCACACTCATGGGATAGTATGGTTGTGTCTATAGGAAGTAATACAACTACTTTAAGTTTTGATGATGTGGTCTCATCTTTTTTGTTGGAGGAGATGACAAGGAATAACATGGAAGGACAAAGTGTAAATGCATTATTTTCAAGAGGATGCTCTCAGGAAAGAAATAGATCTGAGTCCTCAAGTGTGAGATATAAATATAATGGAATATCTAAATCCCTCATAAAATTTGTAAAGGTATGTTGGAGATGTGGAAAATAAGGGTACTACAACAAGCAATGTATATCCAAAAGTGTTGAGAGAGGGAAGGGATATGAATATGCCCCTTCTACAGAATAAAAAACCTTTGCAAAAGAAGGAGGAGATGTATACTTGGCTTCTTCAAGCACACATGCAGATGATGAGGCATGAATGGTTGACTCATGTGCATCCTTTCATATGACTCCTCTTTTAAGAACCAAATATCAATATAGCATAGAAAATGCTCAGAAAAAGTACTCAACGCCTTGAAAAAGAGATAGTTTCAGATAATAATCCTCTTCGAGGGGGCAATCTCCTTTTACCCCACTTAAATGTTAAAGTACAAGATGGTTCAAAATGAAAATGTCTCCTTGGTATATATAGGAGACTAGGAGGTATAATTACAACTAATGGTCTAAAGAATACATAAATAAAATAACATTACTAATATAATATGCCCCAATTAAGGGGTATTGAGCCAATATTAGGGATTAACATGCCCCTCCCCTTGAGACAAGTGTTGTTCGCAATGATTGAGTAACTCTAGATGCTTCTTTATAAAAGACTCATCTTCCCAAGTGAAATCTTCAGCTGGTAGTTTCCTCCATTTAATGAGATACTCTGAAATGGATCTATTCCTCAGTTGGTGAATTCTTGTGTTAGTGATGGCTTCAGGCTCCAATATGATTTTTCCTTCCTCGTCAAGTTCTGGAAATATAGTTTGAACTGGGATATTGTCGTCTATAACCTTCTTTAAGCATGAAACATGGAAAACTACGTGTACTAAATATCCTCCAAGCCGTTCCTTCTGAAACGTTGTAGAAAAAAAGTTATAGCCAAAATGCCAAGGTGTCTCAGATGTAGCAGCGAAACCCCAAGACCTTGAGCTATGATACCATATGTTAAAGAACCATATATCAATAGAGCATAGAAAATCCTCAAAAAAAGTACTCAATTTCTTGAAAAAGAGATAATTTCAGATAATAAGCCTCTTTGATGGGGCAACCTCCTTTTACCCCACTTAAATGTTCAAGTACAAGATGATTCAAAATGAAAATGTCTCATTGGTATATATAGGAGACTAGGATGTATAATTAAAACTAATGGCCTAAAGATGACATAAATAAAATAACATTACTAATATAATATGCCCCAATTAAGGGGTAATGACCCAATATTAGGGCTTAACATCCTCACAGGGAGTGGTTTTGAAAATATGAAAGGTATGATAGAGGTGATGTTTTCCTAGGTGATGAATCAATAGAAAAAATCATAGGATGAGGAAAATTCAAGTTGAATCTCATCGATGGAAGGCTTAGAACACTCCCTAGTGTTTTTTACATCCTAGGATCAGCCAAAAATTTGATTTTTCTAAGCAAAATGGACGATGTATGGGTAGCAATAAAGTTTGAAAAAGAAACCTACAAGATGGTTCGAGGAGCAATGATGTTGCTGAAGGGAGTTCAGTGTGGAACTATGTATAAGATGCAAGGAAGCACTATTAGTGATGGGTGCAATAGTTCCATTGTTCTTGAGATTGGATTTGAAGAAGAAAAAAAATCCTACAATATCTCGAGAAAAGGCTATGTTATGGCATAAAATACTGAGGCATATGGGAGAGAATGACCTTCAACTAATAATACGTAAAGGTATCTATAAATTCTCTGTGAATTTTGATTTCTTTGAATATTGTGTATATGGGAAGTAAAATCGGGTAAGATTCCCCTCTAGCGCAACGAGGGTAGATAGAATTTTACAGTTGGTTCACAATGATGTGCTTGGACCTTTTTTGATTCCATCATTGGGAAAATATATGTACTATGTATCATTTATACATGAATTATTGAGGAATACATGGATATATTTCCTTAGGAAGAAATTTGAAGCCTTTGACCTGATAAAGAGTTTAAGGCTCTTGTGGAGAATGAAACAGAGAAAAGAATTAAGGTGTTGAGGATGGATAATGGTGGAGAGTTCTATGGAAATGAATTCAAATAATTCTGTAAGAAGTGTGGTATAGAAAGGAAGAAAAAAACTCCATATACACCTCAAAAAAATGGAGTTGCAGAAAGGATGAACATGATGCTGATGGAAAAAGAAAGGTGCATGCTTAGTGGTGAAGGGTTAGGACACAAATTCTAGACAAAGGCAATGGGTATTCCATGTTACCTAGTCAATTAATCACCCTCATTAACACTGGATGAAAAGACTCCACATAAGGTATGGAATGGTAAGAAACCCTCTCTCACACATCACAGGGTATTTGGATGTGATTCCTATGTTCACGTTCCAAAGTAAAACATGAGTAATATAGATAAAATGGATTAAACATGTATCTTTATAGGGTATAAGGATGGTTTGAAAGGTTATAAGATTTGGAACCCATAAAATAAAAAGGTAGTTCATAGATGAGATGTGGTATTTAGAGAAATAAAATATGTTTTCAAAAAGGAATTCCTACCAAAGGTGGATGATCTGAAAATAGGGGGCTGACTTGTTTTTCTATGCAAGCACCCTCTATTCCATTAAAATAAACTTCAGGGGCTTGCTCAATGTCTTAGTTGTGCAAGAGGATTTATGTGTTAAGTTTATGCTTCCTTTAGGTGTTTATGCGTGAGGTTTTTGAAAGGTTAAATATGTTGTTTAAATAAATACAACAAAAAACATAAGTTGCAACAAATAATAACCAACAAAACCCACAAAAATAACAACATGATAAAGGAGTTCACCCCCAACTGGGCTACATCTCCTTGAGACTCCATCAATGGACTAGGCTCTCTGGGATTAGTTTTCCAAATATTCTTTTACAAGATATTTATCAACTCCAATGGATTTATTGACTATACCATTGGGTTTAGAATACATAAAAACCCCAAAAATGACTATTATATCTCTAAAAACAGACCATGGCTCATCTGGGCATGACCTCTTCTACCGATGGACTTAAGCTTCCCTGAGCTTCCTTGTGGAAAAAACACCTATAAAAGTCCTCAAATTCCCTTGAAACCTGTCCCAATGTGTTCAGAGCATAACAATTAGTCAAGAATGACTATTCAGTCACTGAAAATGGATTTGGGCTCATCTGAGTATGGCCTCCTTCAATGCTGGCCCTAAGCTCCCTGGAGCTCTATGAAACTTCCCTGTAGCGAAACCTACAATATAAGTCTCCAAATTCCTTTGAGAA
>ML799159.1:15358-47037 GCA_009831015.1 Picea engelmannii
CAAAATCCTTGGTCACTCTAACTCCCGAATCACAAAAAGAATTGTTAAGTGAAGAATTTTTGGATTTCGGTAATTCGAGATTCGGAATACCAAAAATCCTGATGACAAGGAGCCAGGGGCCTTTACATTGAAAACCCTGAAGTTGCAAAACCTGAAATATCCTTGAAGTGGCATTTTGGCATTTTGGGGATCGGGGTTTCAACATTCCCATTGACAAGAGACCAGGGCACTTCACGGTGAAAACTCTGAAGTCACAAAATGTGACTTGACTTTGGAGCAGAAACTTCAGCATTTCAGCATAGCGGGGTTTCGGATACCAAGGGATCGGAGGAGAAACATTTGTCACGGAGGATTTGAGAAATCACGAATCTGGAAGTCCCAAAAAGGTCCATACATGTGAGTTTTCAAAGAAATCCCCGAAAATGCATTTCGGTATTTTAGATACTAGAAGAACGAGAGGACAAAGAATTTTTGTGCCGGGATTTGTGGAGTTCTGAAGTGCGAATTCCCGAACACCTAGGAGGAGTATTACCGGGTCACAAGACAAAGTCAGATTTCGACATACCAGGGATCAAGATTTTGTGAATCTCAAAGACAAGGAACTGGGGCGTTTCAACATTGGAAATCCTGAAGTTCTGAAAGAGGCACGTGGTCACGGGAAAAAAAAAGAAGGAATTTTTCCATTTCTCATTTCGGCATTTTCCAAGTGCAGTGGAATTACATCGGAACTCACCAATTCCCGAAACCCAAAGTCCTTTGTGGTTTGAACAAAAAGGGGTTGATTAACCCTCGATGTGGTTGTAGTGAAGATCCTGAGTGGATCTCAGCTCGAGGGCAGGGGGTCTGCGTCATTTGTGGTATCAGAGCTCAAAACAAGTTCTTTTCTTTTTGTAGTAGAGAAAAGAGGAATATTTTACATCCATGCCTCCGAGAAGAACAGACAGGCCAATGCCAATGCCTGATCCATCTAGAGAAAGAGAAATGCGCGAGTTATGTGCCAGGATTGATGCCATGGAGACAACAAAGAGGCAAACAATTGACGCTGGGTATATTAGCGAGGATGAAAATGAAGATGGACATGAAGGAGAAGAAGTTGCAGTCGAGGATGCTGCGGATGAACGCCTATTCAGGGCTGTTGCAAAGATAGGTGCCAGAGCAAAGATGGAGATTCCCATGTATGAGGGAAACTTAGATGTTGAAGAGCTTCTAGACTGGATTAGAGATCTAGATAAATACTTCGACTATGAGGATGTCGAGGAAGACAAGAAAGTCAAACATGCCGTTACCAGACTTAAAGGGCATGCAACACTATGGTGGGATGAACTACAGGCTGATAGACGCTGCAAGGGAAAGCAAAAAATCAAGAGCTGGGATAGAATGGTTGCAAAGATGAAAGCCAAATTCATACCCAAGGATTATCAAATCACTCTGTTTCAGAGGATGCAGAATTTGAGACAGAAGATGATGTCAGTGAAAGAATACACTAAAGAGTTCTACAAGATAAACATCAGAACATGTCATTGGGAAAGTGATGATGAAAAGGTTGCCGATACATGAATGGTATGTGATATGACATTCAAGATGAGATGAGCATGATAACCCTTCGGACTATGGAAGATGCTTATCAGATGGCTTTGAAAGCTAAAGAGAATCTGAGTCGGAAATAAGGTCAAAGAGGCTGGGGTAGAAGTCAAGACAGAGGCAAAACAATTGCCCAAGATAGAACTCAAAAATCTAAAGAAGAGGGAAAGAAACCTCAAACTCAACATGAGAGAGGGGGAAGATCATAGAGAGGGCAGTATGACGATATAAATACTTTTCCTCGAGCTAGAGGAAGAGGAAGAGGCAGAGGCGGTGAAGTAAAATGCTTTGTCTGTGGAAAGATCGGACATAAATCCTATGAGTGTCTAGATAAGAAGAAATATGGTGGTGAAAATCACATTGCCGAAGATCAAGGACGGAATGTGGAGACAGAAGATGCCGAGGCCGGAAGATATTTGATGATGAGGAAAGTTCTCTTGAAGCCGGAGAAGGAGGTAGAGAACCCAACCCAAAGAAACAGTCTATTTCAGACTGCTTGCAAAACCAAATACAAGGTATGCAAAGTCATAGTGGACAACGGTAGCATAGACAATCTCGTATCTACAGAGATGGTAGAAAAGTTGGAGCTGGATACTATCGTACATCCAAGCCCATACAAAGTTTTGTGTTTACAAAAAGGACATCAGGTAAATGTTACTAAACAATGTTTAGTTGAATTTAAAATAGGAGGATATAAGGATGAAATATTATGCGATGTCATTCCCATGGATGTTTGTCATCTATTGCTGGGTAGACCATGGAAATATGATAGGAACATGATTCATTATGGGAGAAAGAACACGTACACCCTGGAGAAGAATGGTAGGACTCACATGTTGCTACCGATTAAGGATAAAGAGGTGAAAACAGAAATGAGCAACACTGTACTTCTCATGAGTGGGAAGGAACTTCTTAATGAGGTTAAGAAGAAGGAAGACACAATTTATTGTGGCCAGGAAGCCTAGAATTGTTTTGACCAGTAAAAAAGTGGATGATTTACCAGAGGAAATCCAGAAGTTGTTGGAAGAGTTTGCTGATATAGTAGTGGATGAACTACCCTATTCGTTGCCACTGATAAGGAGTATAAGCCATCACATTGATCTTATACCTGGAGCCAGTTTACCAAACAAAGCAGCATACAGATTGACGTCGTAGGAGAATGAGGAAGTCAAGAGACAGGTCCGAGATTTAATGGACAAAGGATTGGCTAGAGAGAGCTTGAGTCCATGCGTTGTTCCAACAGGGCTCAACCCAAATAAATATGGAGGCTGGAGAATGTGTACAGACTCAAGGGAAATCAATAAGATTACCATCAGATACAGATTTCCATTGCCAATGATGGATGACTTGATGGATTTCTTGAGTGGAGCAAGATTTTTTTCAAAAATTGATTTGAAAAGTGGGTATCATCAGATTCGAATGAGAGAAGGTGATGAATGGAAGACAACATTCAAGACAAATGAGGGGCTATATGAATGGCTTGTCATGCCATTTGGCTTAACAAATGCACCCAGTACTTTCATTAGATTGATGAACGAAGTCCTGAAGGATTTCATTGGGAAATTCGTCATTGTATATCTTGATGATATATTACTTTTCAGCCAGACAGAAGCAGAGCATTTAAAGCATTTAGCTGCAGTGGTGAAAAGATTACAACAAGAGAAATTGCTGATTAATATGAAGAAATCATCATTTATGAGGACACAACTCATTTATTTGGGTTTTGTTATCTTTGCGAATGAGCTGGAGATGGATCCTGAAAAAGTGAATGCGATTAAGAATTGGCCATCGCCGAAGAGTGTGTTTGAGGTATGAAGCTTCCATGGTTTGGAAACTTTCTACAGGAAATTCATCCGAAATTTCAGTGGAATTGGCGTACCAATGATGGATATGGTGAAGAAAAGACACAAATCTTTTCACTGGACAAAAGAAGTAGAGAAGAGTTTCAACCTACTGAAGAAGAAGATCACAAAGCAACCAATTCTGGTTTTGCCGGATTTTAGCAAGACATTCCAGGTCAAGTGTGACGTGAGTGGATTTGCAATTGGAGCGGTCTTGAGCCAAGATGACAGACCGATCACATACTTCAGTGAAAAACTAAATGAAGTGAAGATCAAGTACTCAACATATGACAAAGAATTTTATGCAGTCATACAAGCATTGAAGAAATGGAGACATTATTTGGTTCCTAAAGAGTTTGTTTTGTACAATGATAATCATGCTTTACAATTCGTGACTCAACAGGAGAAGTTGAATAAAAAACATGCTGAATGGGTTGAATTCATGTTGAATTTTACTTTTGTAATCAAGCATATTTCTGGAACTGCTAACAAAGTTGTTGATGCTTTGAGCAAGAACTGTTTGCTTATGCAGTAATTCAGAGTCAAAACTTTGGGTTTTGATAACCTTAAAGAAATGTACAAGGATGACCCAGATTTTTAGGAGGCGTATGAGGCGTATGAGAATCCAGTTCTCAGGGACAAAAGCTAATGGATCGAATATATGATCCAAGATGGATTATTATTCAGGGGCAATCAGCTATGTATTCCAAAATGCTCCATGAGGGAGAACCTGCTGAAGGAAAAACACATCGGAGGATTGGCCGGACACTTCGGTCATGATAAGACGTTCTCAAAGTTGAATGGCTCATATTTTTGTCCAGGGATGAGGACAAATGTTAATAAATTTGTGGACAGATGCAGGATTTGGTAACACAGAAAAGGAAAAAGGTAGAACACAAGGTTATATCAACCATTACCCATACTAGAAAGGTTGTGGAATGCAGTGAGCATGGATTTCATATTCGGACTTCCAAGGAAATAGAGAGGATGTGATTCAATCTTTGTGGTAGTAGACAAATTTTCAAAGATGGCACATTTCATACCATGCCAGAAAACCAGCGACACAACTCATATTGCGAACCTGTTTTTCAAGGAAGTCGTTAGACTTCATGGCTTGCCAAGGAGTATTATTTCGGATCGAGATACCAAGTTCGTAGGACATTTCTGGAGGACTTTATGGAAGAAGCTGGGGACAAGTTTGTATTTTAACTCAGCGTATCATCCTCAGACGGATAGACAGACAAAAGTTGTGAACAAAAGCTTGGGAGATTTGCTGAGGAGCCTAGTGACTGAACACCACAGTCAGTGGGATCACATTTTGCCACAGGCGGAATTTTATTATAATGATTCGATCAATAGAAGCACAGGGCAGAGTCCATTCCAGATTGTATATGGAATGCAGCCAAGGGGAGTTTCTGAATTGAAATATTCAGAACAAGCTAAATTTAGGAGTGCTAGTGCAAAGGACTTTGTAGAAGCAATGAAGGAGCTTCACAGCCGAGTCAAGGAGCGATTGCAGAGTTCAAGCCAAGAGTATAAGCATAGAGAAGATCAACACTGGTGAGAACTTCAATTTGAAGTTGGTGATTTGATTCTTGCACATCTGAGGAAGGAGAGGTTCCCCAGAGGAACATATATCAAACTGAAGATGAAAAAGATTGGACCATGCAAGGTCATAAAGAAATTTGGGGCAAACACATATGAGATTGAATTACCCGATGGGATCGAATTTTCATCGATATTTAATGTTGCGGATATGTACCCTTACAAAGCTAAAGAAACATGAGCGGAGGATGAACATACATAGGTTCAATGGACCAAACAAATGCCTGTAGATGAAAAGCCATAGATGGAAAGTATAATTGGCAAGAGAGTCAGCAGGAAGACCAGGAGAAAAGAGTATTTTGAATACTTGGTCAATTGGAAAGGACATCCAGTTGAAGATGCCAGTTGGGAAGATGAAGTAGAAATTCAGAAGCATGGATAGACCGCGCAAGAGCTTATGAACAAGGGTTCATGAAAATTTTCAGCGAGGGAGTATGATGCAGGAGCATCGTAAGCAACCAGCTGGGAGGAGCGCAACACACATTTTACACGTTTTGAAATGTTTTTGAAAATATTAAGAAGAATATATTAATGTAGTAGCTATAAGTGTACTTGCATTTATATCTGGCTGTTGTAAACAAATCATGAGCGATTTTCTCTCATCTGTCAATGTAAAAGGCATTTAAGCCCAATTAATGAAAGTAGGTAGATTTGAATTATAGATTAGACAATTTAGAAGAGAAGGAGGGAAAATGGATATGACACCCTCGTCTTTGTATTATGAGATTCATTAGAACATTATCAACATTGAGAGCTGTAGCAGAGAGCTGTAGAGGAGAACCCATGTACAGAGCTTTGAATTAATATATGAAGCTTTGAATCAGATTTCATGGTGTTATGATGTTTTCTGTTTATACATGGTGAATGGTATGCTTATGGTTGTTTTATTCTCTCTTTTATGCATTTGTTATGAGGCTATACTATGTATGTATGATTTCATGTTGAATGTTTGAAGTCTGAGAGAGAGAATGAGTTTCAATTGTTTCTCTTCCTGAGTGAGAGAAGTTCATGCAAGGAGTGCAGTGAAACGTTTGCAAGGTGTGCGTTGACAAGGGTTTTGAGTTTTATCTCAGAAAGCTCAGGAGAGATACCGTTGTTCTCATTCCAGTAGAAGTGCAGGTGAAGCATAGAAGCCGTGCAAGGTGTGCGTAGGCTAGTCGAGGCCTTAACTTATCAACTAAGGTTGAAAGGTAAAAGACTGCTGTTGCAGAAGGTGCACAGAGTCGAAGAATCAAATACACATAAGTATTTGAAAGAGTATTTACTTCAAATATATCAAAACTCATATCATTATCCATCAAACAAACTTGAGTCCATTACCCAAACCTGGGTTCTCCAACTTCTCATGGCCATAACTCTCTAACCGTGAGGATTTATGTGATGTTCCACATAGGAATGGAATGACATGTTATCTCCATATATAATATTCTTACCTTCAAATATATTAAAACTCATACCATTATACATGAAATGACCTTGGGTCCATTACCCAAACCTTTGTGCTACCAAAATTCGCTACTGGACTTTCTCCAGGGATTGACATCAATCACTAAGGGTTGTTATCAATCTACAATATCACTCTCCAATAGTTGATATCAATGAAAACCAATAATCCATACCAACTATCCATCAACCTAAGCCAAATGTCTGGCAGTATTTCTATTTATTTTCAATTCCATGTTATTTTTCTGTTCTTGTATCCATGACCACATTCACATAGTTGAATGTATGAGTCACTGTGAAGAGTAGTTAAGTTCCAATTATTTCTCTTCATTGAGCAAGTGCAATGTGTGCATAATGTTTGTAAGGAGTGCATGACTGAGTCTATTTTGATTCGAAATCTCAAAAGAGATAACAAGAACTTGTGTATGCAAGGAATGCTTACACATCCTCAAGGAGTGCGTGATAGAGTTTTCAGACTTGAAATCTTAGGAGAGGTAGCGTGATTCCAGTCAGGAGAGACAAAAGAAGTTGGAGAACAATTGCAAGGAGTGCAAAGTCATCGAGACTTTGACTAAGTGTCGAAGGAAGTACTTAGAAAATTCAAGTAAGTTAAGCTCAGGAGGGAGAGTGGAGAAACTCTCAAAAGAAAGAAATACCTGAAATCTTCACTGAAGCAGTGGGGAAGATTCATCCCAAGAGGAGATGAACGGTTCCATACCATAAGATTTGGAAGAAATATGAGGAGGATAATCGGGAAGTGTTTCAGTATTTCGGGGCTTGACAAGTTTGAAGACTTGACAAAAACAGAGTTGCAAAATACGAAGTCACGATTCAATATCAACCGTTGATCGTGAGAGAGGCATGTGGAAACAGATTAAAGAGTTTGGGAATCAAAATTTTGGAGGTTCATGGGTGGAAGGCCTAGAGTTTCATAAGGTTGCGAAGTCCAAACCTTAGTGGGGCCGATGAATCTAAGGAGAGGCGTGGCGGAAATTTAGAAACTCGAAGATGAGCACTTTGAGAAAAGATGAAGGGAGGATTCAGGATATCCTCGAGCTCCAAACCGCGAAGGAATAGAGTCATGGTCAGAGCCATGGTCACTCACAGAAGAGACATGTGTGTGTGTGTAGAGTTGTTTCGGGTTCCCACAAGGACCCAAGGAGTCAATTTGACCCACTGTTGTGAATGATCCAAGACTAGGAGGTCAAAAATCCATTTAGAGGGAAGGGGGTTTGCATCAGAGTGGTATCAGAGAGAGTACAAAATTGAATTCTGTAGAGAAAGAGGAGTAAGACAATATCAGAAAGAGGGGTATCAGAAGCATCAACCCAATGCCACCTAGAATACGCGATGAGCCACTTGTAGCCAATAGAGCTATGGAAAGGGATATGAGAGAAATGCGTGCGAGGTTAGATGCCATGTAGACAACACAGAGGAGAGAACCTAATGTTGGAGACATCATCAAGGTAGGAAATGAAGAAGTAGAAGTTGAAGAAGCTATAGCTGAGGATGCTACAGAAGAACGCTTATTGAGAGAAGTTGTAAAGTTGGCAGCCAGAATGTAGATTGACATCCCTACGTATGAAGGAAATTTAGACACAAAAGAATTACTTGATTGGATATGAGCAATGGACAAGTATTTTGACTATGAGGATGTCGAAGAGGAGAAAAAGGTAAGACATGTTGTCACTATATTGAAAGGACATGTAGCACTGTGGTGGGATGAACTGTAGGCTGACAGGAAGAGAAAAGGAAAGCAAAAGATCAAGAGTTGGGATCGAATGGTAGCCAAGTTAAAGGTGAAATTCATACCCAAAGATTACCAGATAAGTCTGTTCAGGAGGATGCAAAACCTGAGACAGAGGGGATTGACTGTGAAGGAGTACAAATAGGAGTGCTATAAGTTGAACATTGGGGCTGGACACACACACACACACACACACACACACACACACACACACACACACACACACACACACACACAGACGAAGAAACTATCTCCAAATACAATAATGGTCTGAGATTTGATATTTAGGATGGGATCAACACGACGACAGTCAAGACCATAAAGGATGCGTACCAAATTTCACTGAAGGAAAAGGAGAAGTTGGCCAAGAATAAGAGTCAACAAAACAAAGGTCAGAGCTTGAACATAGGAAAAGGAGTTGCCGAGGATAAAGCACAGAAGCCCAAAGATGAGGCAGCGAAACTACATAGTCACTCTGAGAGAGGAGGAAGTTCCCGAGGAAGGCAGAGTGGTGGTAGAAAATTTTTTCCCAGAGGAAGAGGAAGAGGCAGAGGAGGAGAAGTAAGATGTTATGCATGTGGAAAAACAAGACACATGTCTTTGGATTTCTCCAAGAGGAAGAAAAGAGGTGAAGCTCACATTTTAGAAGTGTAGAAGCAAGATGTTGAGGCAGAAGGTGTAGAGGATGGACTATCCATGATGATGAAGAAGGTTATCTTGAATCAAGAGATAGAGACTGAAAGGACAACACAAAGGAACAATTTGTTCAGGATGTCTTGCAAAATGAAGGACAGAGTTTGTAAGGTGATAATTGATAGTGGGAGCACTGACAACTTAGTATCCACAGAAATGCTAGAGAAACTAGCATCCGACATCATATAAGGACTCATGGTTGTAGAAAGGTCATCAGGTAACAGTTACTTAACAATGCATGGTTGAATTTAAAATATGGGGATATAAAGATGAGATTTTGTGTGATGTGATTCCTCTGGATGTCTGTCATGTTTGTTAGGAATACTGTGGCAGTATGACAGGAATGTTATTCATGATGGGAGGAGAAATAATTACACATTATATAAGAATGGTAGGACACACTTGTTGCTTCCAATTGAAGAGAAGAAGGTGAAGGATGAAGTTAGTGTGAGCATACTTCTCATGAGTGGGAAGGAACTCCTGAAGTAAGTAAAGAAGGAATAGGAGATGCAGTTTGCTGTAATAAGGAAGCTGAGAGTTATCCTTACGAGTACTTCAATGGAATATTTGCTTGAGGAAGTTCAAGAATTTCTAGAGAATTTTGTTGACATTATAGTGGATGAGTTGCTAAAATCATTGCCACCTATTAGAAGTATCAACCATCACATTGATTTAATACCAGGAGAAAGCCTGTTGAATAAAGCAGTGTACAGGTTGACACCTCAAGAGATTGAGGAAGTGAAGAGACAGGTTCAAGATCTGTTAGACAAAGGATTGTTCAGGGAAAACTTGAGTCCATTTGTAGTGCCAACTGTATTAAGTCCAAAGAAGGATGGAGGATGGAGAATGTGTATGGACTCGAGGGAGACGACCATAAACAAGATCAACATCAGATATAGATTCCCATTACCAAGAATGGATGACTTGATGGATTGTTTAAGTGGAGCTAACTATTTTTTGAAAATAGATTTGAAAAGTGGATATCACGAGATAAGGATGAGGGAAGGTGATGAGTGGAAGACGACATTCAATATGGATGAGGGGTTATATGCATGGCTTGTTATGCCGTTTGTCTTAACGAATGCCTCGAGTACTTTTATGAGGCTAATGAATGAAGTGTTGAAGGATTTCATTGGTAAATTCATGATTGTGTATTTGGATGATATACACTTGAGAACTTGAGACATTTAACATTAGTGATGAGAAGGCTGCAGCAAGAGAAGTTGTTGATTAATCGAAAAAGTCCTCTTTTATGAAGACAAAGCTCATATATATAGGTTTTGTGATCACTTCAAACGAATTGAAGATGGATCCTAAAAAGGTGAGAGCAATCAGAGAATGGTCGTCACCGAAGAATACCTTTGAGGTAAGAAGCTTCCATGGATTAACAAGTTTCTATCAGAAGTTCATCATAAATTTTAGTGGGATTAGTGCTCAAATGATGGATACGGTGAATAAAAGACACAATTATTTCAAGTGGGAAGAGGAGGCTGAGAAGAGCTTCAACATATTGAAGGAGAAAATCACTGAACAAGCGATTCTGATTTTACTGGATTTCTAGAGGACATTGCAGGTGAGGTTTGATGTGAGTGGAGTTGCAATTGGAGCGGTCTTGATTCAAGACAACATACCTATTGCATATTTCAACGTGAAGCTGAATGTAGCTAAAAAGAAGTACTCCACATATGAAAAGGAGTTATATGCCATAATTCAAGCCTTGAAGAAATGGAGGCATTATCTTGTACTCAAGGAGTTTGTTTTGTACAATAATAATCACACTTTACAATTCATAACCAGATAGGAGAAGTTAAACTAGAGACATGCCAAGTTGATAAATTTTATGCAAAATTTTACTTTTGTCATTAAACATATTTCTGGAAATGCTAACAAGGTTGATGATGCATTGAGCAGGATAATTTTGATTCTGCAGGAATTTCAATTCAAGACCTTGGGGTTTGACCACCTTAATGAGATGTACCACAACGATCCATATTTTGGAGAGGCATATGAAGCGTGTGCGAATCCTGTACTCAGAGACAGGAGCCAGTGGGATGAATATCTGATTCAGGATGGGTTGTTGTTCAAAGGATGCCAGTTGTGCATACCAAGATGTTCGATGAGGGAGAATTTGTTGAAGGAAAAGCACAATGGAGGTCTAGTCGGACACTTCGGACATGAAAAAACATTTTCCCAATTAAACAGTTCATATTATTGGCCAGGTATGAGAGCGGAGGTAAAAATATTTGTGAACAATTGTAAGATTTGTCAGTATGCTGAGGGGAAGAAACAAAACACTGGATTGTATCAACCATTACCTATTCCAGAGAGGCCTTGGGATGAAACAAGCATGGATTTCATGTTGGGATTTCCAAGGACACAGAGAGGAAGTGATTCCATATTTGTGGTGGTGGACATATTTTTGAAGATGGCACACTTTATCCCGAATCAGATCTAGGAATCACTTCCTCTCTGTAGTTAAACGCAGAGGAATCACTGGGTAATAAAAACGTAGAGTTTATCAACATAGAAGAAATCTTGAATTTGAAGTTGGAGATCAATTTCTAGGACACCCGAGGAAAGAGAGATTCCCAAGGGGAACATACAATAAACTAAAGTTGAAAAATATAGTACCATGTAAAATCCTGAGGAGGTTTGGAGAGAATGCTTACGAATTAGAGTTGCCAGAAGATGTGGGTATATCGCCCATATTCAACATTGCAGACCTGTATCCTTATAGGGAGGATGGAGCTGAAAGACCTAAATATCAAGGGAGTATCGAGTGGGAGAAACATATGCATGTAGTAGAGACTCCACAGATAGAAAAGATCATAGATCAGTGAGTTGGTAATAAAATTAGGAGGAAAATGTATTTTGAATACTTGGTAAAGTGGAAAGGATGACCAGTAGAAGATGCCAGTTGGGTTGGTGAAGCGGATATCCAGAAGCATGGAAGATATGTGTAGGATCTCATGGATAGGAGTCCATGAATTTTTTTCCAGCCAAGGGAGTATGATGCAAGAGCATCATCAACAAAGCACAAGCATGAGACAACCAGTCACATTTGTGCATAATTAGAGACATTTTGAATTTCAAATATCAATGTATTAATGTAATATATAACAAATATTTTTGAGTAATGAGCATCTTTTAATGAACGAAGGATGAGCCATCATGTAAGATCGATGGGGAATGTATTTTTCTTTAACGAGGAGAATCACAGTACAGATCTGGAGCTTGCGCTCTTATATGTCTGACTAGATATTCATTGTAATAAATGTTGAGTAGTTGATAGCATTTAATTCCGATAGGATAGCATAGAGTAGTTGGAGGAAAGAACTCAGGAGAGTTCCTTTGTATAAATCTTGGTAATATTACCCAGTAGTGGTTGTTGTTGGAAGGCTACTGATAGAAGATAGCCAACTAATGGTGTATATGTTAAGGAGTAGTGAAGAATAGTGTATGTATGTATACAAGATTTAATTGAATGAATATAATAGAGGATATATTGTTCCAAATGTGTGTTGTTATGTGTCTGTTTGAATGAATGGTAGACTTTCTGTTTATTTTCAATTTCCTGTTATTTTTTTGTTCTTGTATCCATGACCACATTCGCATAGCTGAATGTATGAGTCACTATTAAGAGTAGTTAAGTTCCAATTGTTTCTCTTGATTGAGTGAATGCAAGGTGTGCATAATGTCCGCAAGGAGTGCGTGACTGATTCTGTTTCAACTCGAAAGCTCAGAAGAGATAACAAGAACTTATGTATGAAAGGAGTGCATTGATGTCTGGAAGGAGTGTGTGATAGAGTTTTCAGAGTCCAAAGCTCAGGAGAGGTAGCGTGATTCCATTCACGAGAGACAAAAGTGATTGGAGAATAATTGCAAGGAGTGAAAAGTCATCCACAAAGGAGTTGACTATGGAAGGAGATATGTTGCAAGATGTGAAAAGATCGAGATTTCGACTAAGTGTCGAAGGAAGTACCCACAAACGTCAAGTAAGTTAAGATTAGAAGGGAGAACGATGAAACTTTCAAAAGAGAGAAATCCCTGAAATATTCACTGAAGCAGTGGGGAAGATTCGTCGCAAAAGGAGATGAATGGTTCTAGACCATTAGATCTGGAAGGACTACGAGGAGGATAACTGAGAAGTGTTTTGGTATTTAGTGGTTTGACAATTTTGAATACTTGACGAAAGCGGAGTCACAAAATCCTAAGTTGTGATTCAATCTTAGTCGTTGATTGTGAGAGAGGCATGTGGAAATGGATTAAAGAGTTCGAGAATTAGAAGTTTGGAGGTTCGTGGGCGGAAGGCCTAGAGTTTTGCGAGGTCATGAAGTCTAAACCTTAGTGGGGCCGGTGAATCTAAGGAGATGCATTGCAAAAATTTGGAAACTAGGAGATGAGCACTTGGGGAAAAGATGAGGGATGGATTCAGGATATCCCTGAAGTCCGAACCGCGAAGGAATAGACCCATGGTCATAGTTGTGGTCACTCGTGGAAGAGACCTGTGTGTGTGTATGGGTAGAGTTGTTTCAGGTGCCCGCAGGGACCCAAGGAGTCACTCCGAATTAGTGTTGTGAACAATCCAAGACTAGGAGGTCAATCATCCCTTTGGAGGGCAGGGGGTTTACGTCGATCTTCTTGGAAACCATAGTGTAGAAATATTCTCCAGTGATCTTTCCATGATGAATTTTCATGTTGTATATATTATTCAATACTAGGGCTACAATCCTTTCCAGTAAAAATTATCTTTTTAGAGAAATCTTCAGCAAAAACTAGGGTTTATAAAATAACTTACTATGCAAATCACACGACTTTTTTCAGAAAACCTTGAAAAGTGGTTGAATTTAAAATGCTCATAACTTCACCTTATGGATTCCATTTCGGATGATGTTTTTTTTGAAATTGGGTATTTTTCCGAGACAAATTCAAATATCCAATTTTTTTTGCAAAATTATTCTCAAAATGTTTCATATATGGACTTGAAGGGTGTCACCCCCCTTTTTTAAAGAAAAAAAATCTACAAAATGACCCACAAATTTATTCCCTTCTTTGGCAAAGGAAAGTGCTATGATACCAATTGTTAAGTACTTGCATATATCTACAAATATTCTTCATAAATAACCCAAAATCTCTACAAGAATAATCTAAACCATTCACCAAGACACTTAACACAAGAATGTAGAGAAAACCCTTGAGGTAGGGTAACACCATATATTAATCCTTAAGGAAGGATAACACTCCTCAAGCAATGATTGATACATTCACAATATTCTTCACTAGTCTGTACAGACACTGCAAATGGTAACTACAAAATTTGTTGATCTTGATGTAATCACAACACCGCTTGTGAATACAACCAGTCAGTTCCTCTTTCTCCAAATGCAAGAAATAATATTTCAAAATCCCAGCGATAGTGAATTAAGAGTGTGCAAGAAACTTGTTCCTTTACAAAAAGGATATCCATCAACTTACATAAATCCTCTCTCTATGCTGGAAATAAAGTTTCTTCTGTGATGAGCTTGATCGTTTGTGCAGTGACATGAATGGAGGTAGAAACAACTTTTTGGTACTACTCATGTCCTTCACTTTCCTGATCATCGCTAATTGAATCCTCCTCATCGCCGCTAATCGAATCCTCCTCATCGCCGCTCATCATATCCTCCTCGCTCCTCGTCATCTAGTCCACCATGGAAAATACTTTTCAATATGTATCAAATTATGAGGTTGGTATCAGTGAAGAAGAAAAAAATGTAAATATGAAGTGGGAGATGAGAAAGAGAATGATCCGTTGCGATCCTAAATGGCCTATGTGTGCCTAAAAATGATAGGAAAAAAATTATAAGAGAGGTTCACACCTCCATAATATTAGGTCATTTTTCGTGTTTGGAAATCAATAAACTACTTACAAAAGTATGCAATAATATGTATCTTAGTTCATTAGAGGATGCATACATTGTTGTACTAGAAAACTTAGCAATATGAAGAGAGGTTTTTATAGTCCCTCATATGTACCTAGTATGCCATGGGACAATTGATATTTTGAGTGGTTTTCCAAGAACCAAGAGGGGACATGACTATCTATTTGAGGTAGTCCACATATTTAGCAACAATCATATGCATCATCATTCCTTGTAAAATGACCATCAATGTACGTTTATTTGACAACACTTTGGGAGAAGATGGAAAACAGGCTAAAAGTATATACAATATACTTGCACAAATGTATGGGAAAATACAAATGGTGATCAAAACATCGGTTCATATTTGAGGAGTTACAATCAAAATATTATAATACCTCAAGTTCATAATTTGATCAATATTTAACACTTTGATAACATAGTATCCCATACTTCCACTAACAAGTTCACATTTTAAACTTTTTTTAGATATATTCAACCTATACCTCAGTATGTTGTGCATGGGAAACATAGAGGAGAGAAGGAATGAACAACATGATAAGAAAATGATGAAATATTCATATATAAAAGTAGGGATATATTTTCAAGACCAAGAGACACTAGAAAAAACATATAAGAAGTACAAGGTTTGGCATGACCAACAAATAATTGAGAAAAAATTAAATCTAGAAGACCAATTCTAGTTGAACCTAAACAAAGAGAGGATATAGGGACCTGGTAGAAAAATGAATTCTACAAGATATGGTCCTTTTTAAGTGTTTGTATGTGTAGGTGATAATATTTATAGACTTAATATACCTCCATACATGTGCAATTACTCAGTATTAAATTTGGAGAATCTAAAAGCCTATGAGCCAACCATAAATGATCAATGATGGAAGTGAGGTTAAAGCATTACCTACCATGCTAGATTGACTATTCACAAAACTTGAGGTTAAAGTATTACCTACCATGAGGTAGTGGGTTTGTATACTATAAATATTATAAAATTGAGTTTGTATTTTATTGATTCAAATTTAAAGTTTGTGACTCCCCATGAATTACTAAAAATCTGAATTATTTAAA
The DNA here is from genome assembly GCA_009831015.1 of Picea engelmannii. Taxonomy (NCBI): domain Eukaryota; kingdom Viridiplantae; phylum Streptophyta; class Pinopsida; order Pinales; family Pinaceae; genus Picea; species Picea engelmannii. The sequence goes on from ML799159.1 coordinate 31,255, forward strand.
AAAGGTTCTAATAAAATCATAGTAATGGAATTTGTAGACGAGAAAAACGCAATGTAAAGACCATAACCAAATAGTACAAGAGGAATGAAAATAAAATAGAACAAGATTAAAATTGAATGAAGTCAAAACCAAATTTGAATCACATTATTCAATCGGACTTTGACTAGATGTATCTAAAAACAATTTTCACATCACCAAACTACCCTTAAGAACTATGCTTGAATCTATAGGTAATGATTCTTCAACTAGGACCACCAACATTCTCTCTCATTTAATAGTGTATATCATCCTTGGGGACCATTACATAGTGCATTAAAATGTATAAGAGAAAAAACTATAAAAGCAAGTGAGGATGAATTAGAGGACAATGAGCCTCACTTGTTAATTAAAAATAATATTCTGACTTGTGTATGATGTTATAGAAACAAGATGAGTTCTATATGACAATTAATATCTCACAATCATAAATATTATGCCAAAATTGATGACTACTTCTACATGAAAGAGTTTCAAAATAGAGGAAGAAAACATGAGCATGGGTTAATAGGGAAAAATATTGCACAACTATATGGTAGAGACAAAAATACCAAGGTTAAAAAAATTGTAGATATACTTGTCAATTCAACAGTCCTTATAAATGGACTTTAAATACTGTAACATCATCATTATAAAAGAACTTCGAGGAAACAATTTCCCAATTCTTCTAATGAAAACAATTAAAATGCTTGAACTCCTTAAGTTTGACACAATAGAAGGAAAGAAAATGTAAAGATTATATTTGACACAATAAATGATGCTAAATATGATGAAAATGATACATTTAATAGCTTCGTAAATAGCCTAGCATGAAAAATGATGAGTACTTATACACAATAAATGATGCTAAATATGATGAACATGATACATTTAATAGCTTCCTAAATAGCCTGGCATGAAAAATGATGAGTACTTATACACAATAAATGATGCTAAATATGATGAAAATGATACATTTAATAGCTTCCTAAATAGCTTGGCATGAAAAATGATGAGTACTTATACACAATCCATTGTAGCCTAAATCGTACCACAACATTACTTAAAAGAAATCCATTTGACACCTAAAAAACCACTTTCGTAAAACACATTCCAACAACTTGGAGTGCAAATACCAACTCTCAATTTGTACTTAACTCGTATGTAGCTATATTATATTGCAGATCCCACATGACAAAACAAGATAGAAAACTTACATCAACGTTTAAGCACATACGAGAAAATCATGAGAATGTTTTTTTTGAAATCATGAAGAACTTTCAAATCATGTTCATATCCAAATGATTCACTATTATGATGAAGAAAATTAGAATTATTGGAAAATATTTATTAAACACACAACACATTTCAACACAATGAGATATGCATATTGTCCTATCACTTCCATTGAACACTAGTTCACGAAGATGTAATTTCATTAATACTTCTTCCTACAAAGAAACACACATTCACTCTCACAAAGAAAAAAAGACTTGCAACATGAACTAGATGATTCTAAAAACATAATGTGTTTGTGAGTCATTGAAAACTAAATTTCACATCCTAGAACTATTGATGACTTGCCTAGTAGAATATGCATCTAAATATATGAAAGAGGGGTAAAAATGAAAAATAAACGATAGGACATATGTTACTAGATACATAAAGTATACCATTCATAATGATTTTGATAGTTATTGTGGAGAAAAATTGATGTTATTTTTTCCATATCAAGTAAATGAGAATATGATCAAGCAACGATACTAAAATTGGCAAAGTGACCATGTAGCATAAAAAAACATAAAACAAAATGAGAAAAATTTAGCATATGCTATAATAACTACACGGAGTGACATTGAAAATTTAATGAATGTAGTAGAAACTAAAGATGAGCAGTTCTTCAACATAAATAGTTTCAAAGTGTTGAAGAAGAAAGTGAAAAAACCTCTTAAGACATAGATGAGCAATATGAAAAATATGACTTTGAAACTGATTTACAATATTTTCAATTCACAAATAACACCAAGGTATTAGCCATACGACCATATAAAGTTTTGAAACAATGATATATACTTGAGAACACAAAAATATAGAACATCAAGCATCGACTAAACAAAGAGCATGAAGCATTATTAAACAAAATATTAACAAAATGATATAGCCCGAATGAGTTGATCCATTCATTATTGATAGGATATGTTGGAATAGGAAAGAAGTTTACATGTAAAGAAATTTTCTAGTCCTTAGTACATATGCACAACAATATAATGCAATATGATTAATTGCAACTAAAAGGTCTGATATCTTCCTATACAAGAAAGGTGATGTTTAATGCTATGGATGTTACATTGCATTTTGCATTATATATTCCCTTTTTTCCCTTTAAAAAGGTGAGTTTCCTTTCACTAAACAATGGAAATTTAGACAATGTCAAAGAACTACCAACAACATCATGTAGTTCTTATTGATGAAACATCACTCATTGGCGTAACAATTCTTTATTAAATTAATAAACAACTCTACCAAATATTTCACATGACAACATTGTACTTTGGAAATGCTGACATGATATTTTAGGGAAAATTATAAAAATAAAACCTCGCAAGAAACTCTCTAATATTTGAGCACCCAAGATTTAACAAAAATATAATTGCATTCAAATTTTTGAAGGAGAGAATCAAATTCTATTAACTACATATGGCAATGTGCTAAAAATAACACATGTTATGTGAATGTACTAAACATAGTGAGATTTAATAATAAATCTACCAAATATATCAAGTACATGAATATGTCTAACTAAATAAGATAGATTATGAATATGCCTAACACATTGAGATTAATAATATAATATAGGATGAACTACTTTGAGAAGAACACTTCAACAAGAAATCCATAATTTCACACACTTAACAAAATATTTAACAAGAATATTTTTTTTTATAATAATAATCAATTAATACATTCCTCACATAATAACAAAGTAATCAGGAAAATATATGTCATCCACCATGGCATATCATAAAAACCTTAATTTCCATAAATGTGAATAAACCCTTCAACGAAGTGAGAAGCGAGTGTTTTTCAATATATCATGAATCTAAGAAACATTAGAAAGAACAAAAAAATCATAAAAACCTTAACTTCCATAAATGTGAATAAACCTTTCAACGAAGTGAGAAGTGAGTGTTTTTCAATATATCATGAATCTAAGAAACACTAGAAAGAACAAACACTACCAAAGTAAACTCAAAAAGCTTAATCATTAAAATTACACCACTGGTTAAAACAAAACAAATTATAAACTGAATGTTCTCCCCCCAAAAAGTTGCTATCTTGTTGGGCGTATATTTACTATAAATGATTTTGACTTGTTTAACACGTGGAGCTGAATAATATATCATGAACTACTTTTTCTTGTGATATCCATCATCTATCTAATAACATGTGGACACCCTCGGGGTTATATGGAGCAATGGGATGTTTTGTCAAGTCAAGGTTATCCACCAAATCATCTTGGATATACTCATACATTTTCCTACAATATGTATCTGCCAGGATAGTAAGGTCAATAAATTGAGATCAGTTGGCCCTAACATTCTGTTCATCAAAAGGTACCTCAATAACCTTTGAAAGCCTTTCCACTGTTCCCTCTAGCAGCTATTGTTGATCTTCGAAAAGGTTCTATTTCAATTCTTTTTCTGTTGTTGTCAATATACCCCTGAGTATGTCATCTCCAAACATGTGAAATGAAAAAGGATAAGAATAAGAAAGGACACACCTTTCTCTGAATAGCCTTTGCAGTGATTTTGTTAGCCAACGATAGGATTTCTTACTTTCTAAATCTAGAATTTTTTCCTCTAATATTTCTTTTTGCTTTTCTTCGAGCTTCAATGAATCGTTATGTGCTTTCCATCTGGAGTAATAATGTGTGTGCCTTTTCAAGTCACGTTGTGCCCTCTCAATATCCTTCTCATCTTCTTGATATTGACCACAAGTGTGCCCATCAATGTTTGTGGTGGTATGTCCACTTCCAATAGCACCACCAGACAACCAACATAAATATTGGCCACATATGCAACTCATCAAGTTGCAACCACCATCTTTTTCCACGTTATTTCCACACTTGGGGCGGGACTTGGTATTAACAAAAATCCAATTTTTGGTCTCAGACTCGTCCTGACATTTCTTATCCAAAAGCTCCCAAATGAAGCAGGTACAAGGAGAGTGTGGTTCACACAAACAATTAAAGAAAAATTGATGTCCACAAGTGCATTGGATCTCACAAGAAACATTTTCTTCAACTAGGATTGCAGTTCCACAATTGGGAACTCTAGGGAACCATTTCACTTTTTGGTTATCGTCAATATAGGACTCAAATAGGAAGCGATCAAAGCATCGGGCTACTTCAGGATCTTCTACAGTGACTAGCTTTCTTATAATGTATTCGTCACAGATGACATTACATTTGGGAGCCATGCACTTAATCTGCTTGCTATGTCCCTTGTCTATCTGAACAAAAAAGTGACGCGTCCATCAGGCATTGCAAAAAGTGTGACCACAATCCATCATTGTCATGTCCTCCTCCTAGAGATCTTCATCTGTACAGACACTGCAAATGGTAAGTACATAATTTGTTGATTCTGGTCTAATCGCAACACCCGCTTGTGAATACAACCAGTCACTTCCTCTTCCTCCAAATGCATCAAGTAATCTTTCAAAATACCAGTGATAGTGAATTAAGAGTGTGAGAGCAACTTTTTCCTTTACAGAAAGGATATCCATGACCTTACATAAAGCCTCTCTCTGTGCTCGCAATAAAGTTTTTTCTGTGATGAGCTTGATCTTTTGTGCAACGACAGGGATGAAGGTAGAAACATATTTTTGGTAGGTCTGGTACTGCTCATGTCCTTCACTTTTCTCATCATCGCTCATCAAATCCTCCTCATCACCGCTCATCGAATCTTCCTCATTGCTCATCATCCACTCCGCCATGGAAAATACTTTTCGATATGTATCAGATTATGCGGTTGCTATCAACGAAGAAGAAAAACTGTAAATATAAAGTTGGCGATGAGAAAGTGAATGATCCGTTGGGATCCTAAATGACCACATTCTTGCATTTTATACCCATAAATGTAACAGATGGTCTTTCTACTGGCCCACCGACTCACCCAAAAAGTCATTTGGGCCGACAATTAGACAATTTAATTTAATTTCATAATCTTTTGGAACAATATATATTATTTAATTTTCATTACAATTCTAATTTCATAACCATTTGTAACTATATATTATTTAATTACCCCCATAGACCTACATCTATTGACAATGGGCACAATTAATGATATTTTAATCTTAAATTCTAATCTAATAGCTACCCATTGAAGATGTTATCATATTCTTAGTTCTCTACCAAAATCAATGAGTGAGATTTATTGTTCATAACTTCCTTGCATTTATGAAGGCATCCATTAACATGTTTACTTTTTACATTTACCTAATCACATTATAAAATTACTGTAAGGATATATAATTGCCACGTTTAAATGATTAAGGATGATTAATATCTATGCAAGCCACATTTATATCATTAAGAAGCACTGCCCACACGTTTCATGTTGGGGGCACGCATTCGTTTATGATGTCTGAACCGTTGTCGTCTGATGCCACGACTTGCCCACAAACGTTTAATATTGTGCCACACATTCTTTGAACCGTTTCACCTAGAATTATTCAGAATGCACTCAAATCATATGCGTTAATAGTCGATTCGTTCTGGCACAATGCTTTGATATTACACAATTATCCTTTGATATTACACAGGTCATCCATACCTTGGGCGCGCATGGGGTAATTTCTCTCGTGTTTTTTATGTGTGCTCTGTGTCGGATTCGACTCTTGATCCTAAAGCCTGGTCAGATTTTGTCTATCCCTTGCGTAAAAGGTATTGCAAAGATTTAGGGATAAAAGTTATTTCAAGATATATTCATCAGTTCCACTATTATTTCACACACATCAACACAACATTGAATATAATTCCCATACTAGCTACAATTCCCTTTCCTCTCTGTTACATAACTAACCTAAAATTTTCATATTGGCAGGACCGTATTATCTGGAATGTACGAATGCATAGGCGACGGTGCAGTCACGACCATGCAGTCTGGATGGATGAAGGAGTTAACATATGAAGAGGCTTGACCTTTTCTGGATCAGAGCTTCATCAATGCTTCATACTAGCTTCAACCTTATATTGCAGTATATATATAGTTGATATCACTCTCTCATTGTTATAACCCTAAATTGCACCACACATGCTTACCTGGCATCGGGCCAACTCATATCCCTTCTTTGCCAAAACACTGCTGAACAAATCTTTGAAAATCCTCTTGAATAAAGGCCCACATGCCCTAATCCATTACTGCACACGTGTACACACTGGCTGACCCAAAACAACCCGCGTGGATCGACAAAAGAATGAAAAAAGGAAAGTTGCCGATGGAACAAAAAGCTATGGGTGAGTTAACTGAAACTCCCGGCCATGCATGGCCGAGGGTTCGTCCAAATAACTAGCTCCTTCTAGCCTATAAAAGAAGGGGTAGGGGTCCCATTTGGAGAAGGAAAAATATAACAAAGAAACTCTGCCCATTTATGTATTCCCATTGTCCCAACCCTTTAGCCTTTCCTTATGCCAAAGGAGATTCAAAGAAAAGCAGTTGAAGGACAGAAGAAGAGGAGCCCAGGATCAGGTTTGAGGAGCGGTGGCCGGTCTCAACTTTTGTAAGTTGACTCATTCAAAGTAATAAAGAAAATGCTTTTCCTGTCCCAATTCATGAACTGCTTATAGTTTGATCAGTATATGTTTGAATTTCTAACTCGCTAGTATATAAGTAGTATGCATGCATAGTTGTTGCTTGTCTTGAATGTAGGTCATATTTGGAAGGAGTATTGCAAACAAGTAATCAAGCACAATGGAGGATTGACATCAAACGCTGGTAACGAGGTAGGTTGATCTTTCCATGCATTTACTAAGAAAAGGGGATTTAAATCTAGGGATGAAGGTAGAAAGTAATTTCTATTCGGTCATATCTGCATGCAAATTCTAAACTCTATTTGCTAATCCATAGGGCGTTTTTCCCCAACAACATAATTGGTGACCATACTGGGGAGAATCTCTAGGGTTCCTGAAATTTTATTTATTTTTTGGGTAGTTTAAAGACTAGTTTTTCTTGCCTGTCTTTTCTTTTCATTTCTGTAAGGTTTGAGCTAGTAGGGAGTTTGGTTTTCCATACCAGCTTTCTCTGAATTTTGCTTGATTGTGTTTTTCGAGACCCACAGAGGTACATGCGGCTTGCACAAGGTCTGCACGTGTGTACCCGTGCCCTATACTCTTACAGCCCGTGTGTGAACGCTAGCTGTAGAGGTAGCAGTAGCGTGTAGATTTCAGAGAACCTCAGAGGCAGTCATCCTCTTCCCTGTCAGAATCACACATTCTCAGGGGGTTTTCTGGAATTCTGTCTAAGTCTTGTTTGCTAACAGTCCTATCTCAGATTGTTTTTTTCCTTATTATTTTTTCCTTGCATTATTTGTTTTTCTGTTAGAAAGAGTGTCCAAGCCTTCAAGGGATCCTGGTTATCAATATCAGTGGTCTTTTCCTGGTTTGGTCTGTCTGTTTCCATTTTTTCTCAGAGTTTAGATATACACGCGGCCTGTACAAGGAAACCCACATGTACACGCACTCTGTCTATATTCAGCGCGCATTCGCACGCGTGCTGTTAAAGTGACAGTTGTGTGCTTATATAGAATACTTTTTGTTGAGGGTAAGGCAGTCATCCTTTCCCTTGATAAGAATTATTCCTCTTAGGTGTTTGAATCTCTGTGTGAGCAGTCAATAGCTTAGGATTAATCTTACCCTTAGCTTGCTTTTTCTCATTTAAAATGTTGTCAGAAAAATATTTTTTTTTTTACGGTTTTTAGACAAGTGTGAGAGTCATTGTTTTACAATTGCTATTGTGTGATTTGTTAATCTGATTCTTTGCGATCTGCGATTAGGCCAGAATTTTTTTTCTTGGTTTTTGCTTGTCGGTATTTTTCCTTTCTTGCTTTACTAACATTTAAAATAAAATAAAAAAATCTTTTCATTTTCTTGTTTGGTTGAACAATGTGTTTCTGCATTATTAGGCCAGGGAAAAGTCTTTTATTTCATAAGTTTTTGCAGTTCATTTAGATCATAAGTAGCTCGTAGTCGAGTGAAATTCCTTTGAGTTTGCTGTCCAAAATCTTAGAAAAATTAAAAATATTTTTTGAAAAGTTGTTGAAATTTTGCATTCAGTAAAAGTTTTGTTTCCAACTTTTTTATTCATTTTTTTTTGCTTTCATATTTTACACATCATCAGTTTCACCCTCATACCCCTTGACGTAAGAAAAATCCATAAAAGTAATGCTAAATTTAAAATCTACTAGACTTTTATGTTTGTAGGGTTCACAAACTAGTTCAGGACTAGGGCGTTGGATTAGGTTGGAGAGGAAACTCTTCAAGGCCATTCAAAATAAAAAATTGGAGTCTGAGATAGGGAGTGTCTAAGTCTAGTTTCATGAAAGTTATCCGGGACCCCCCTCTAACACAGGGGATAAACACGAGGTCGCGTGCGAAAAGGTAGCGGAGATAACCCCTCCAAAGCCGGACTAATCGTAGTGGAGAACACATATAGAGGGCTTGTTTTGGGATTCCGTCGTTTGCATTTTCCATGGGGCTTCGTGGATCTTGAATCCATTCGAGGTCCTCATTTATCTTCTAGAACATTTTCTCTCGATACCCTTGACATGTTTCGGGCTCGATACCCTGCTCATTTTGGTCTACCTGACTTTCAACTGTACCCACTTGGTGACTGTTCACGTGCTGGCAACCTAGTTGCCAATCTTTGTTAGCGACATACACATGTGACTACAAGGGCATACTGCAGTACCTAGGATAAACACCGGGCCACACTTTACAGAGTATACCCAAAGGGTGCTTCCGTGTTCGAGTTTCACTTGCACCGGTAAGTTGCTCTAGTGTTGGTTGTTGTAACTGTTCTTCCAATTAATTTAGTGTTTGCTTGTCTTATCTTCTAGGGATTATTTTGTAGTGGGTGTTACTTTTGAGCATTTAGACTACCTTAGAGTGTCTTGGATATTCTCACACAGTGGAGGATCTCGAGCTCCGTCGGTCACGAAGGCTTCTTGGCATGCCGCTGGTTACACTAGAGCCACCCCCACCATCTTTAAGGCGGAAGCTAGACCAACAAGGGTCTTTTGAAGCGACTAGGTTACAAACCATTGTGCCTGAACAACCCCTAGAGGAATTGATCATTTTGGGCCTTGAAGCAACCACTCTTGGCCCATTTGAAACCCCAACCACTGATTTCTTGGCACCTTTTATTGTACCAATTCAATTTCACGAGCGCCAGACAGTGTCGCACAGAAATATGGAAACAAATGTTGTTACTCCTTCTGGGAATTCTTCAATTCCCACCACGGTTGTCACCACAGGAGAGCTTTCATTTCCTAACCCACCATCGATGGTCCAAGTCACCATGGGCTTGACCACAACTACTTCGCACAGTGGTCCGAACCCATTTTTGGTGGAGGCCACAACCTGTTTCACACCTAGTGCAATAGGCCCTCCGTTCTCATACATGATACCTAGTTTGGGTACAAGTACTGTACTTTCTTACTCCACTTTACAGACTATGGGTCTAGGGGCAGGGAGCTCTAGCGCTCCTCTGCAAGGTCACATAGGGGGCACTCCTATCCCTTTTAACACTTTTCCTTATGGAGGAGGTCATATCCCTCTTTCGTCCCCTTCACTCGGTGGCTCGCATCAGTAATCCACTGGGCAACCTACACACAATAGTTTATTTGGAACATGGAGTCAAGGACCACCTTCACATAGTATGCCGATAGGTTCGACACCGTTTTCTTGGAATGTAACGTTTGGTAACAACACCTTCTCGTCAGCCTCTTTCCCGACTAGGGGCAACCCCATTTTTAGACAATCTACTCCTGTGTAGGGTACTATTCCTGCACAGGGGGAAAACCTAGTAGGACCTTGGAATTCAGGGCAAGGATCTGTTCCCTCCTCCGGAATGCTGATCTGGGGTAATTCTTTCCACAATCAATGGAACCCCGGACAATCTACTATGCCTATGCCCACGGGGCCGGCATGGGGTAATCCTTCCCAAAGTCCTTCGAATACAATGCATTCCCAACCATCTATGTCCTATTTGGGAAATCAACCAATGATGTTTCCACATATGCAAAATCCTTACGTTGGCTAGGGCCATGGTTTCTACCAGAATCCGGGCCAACAACCAAACTTTTCCTGGCAACCTGGTGCCAGTCAAACTCCAGGACTCTTTTTCCCAGGTTATCAGCAGCAACCTAAACTACTGTTCCTGACAACTTTACACTTGCCAGATTTGACAAGGTTGTTGAACAACCCTATTTGTTATGATCCGCGTTGGCCTCCTATGCTGACGAAATTGCCTTCAGACATTCCAAAGTTTGAAGCCAAGCCTAACGAAGATCCAGGAGATCATGTGACTACCTTTCATCTTTGGTGCTCATCTAACTCATTGAAAGATGACTCCGTATAGTTGCGATTGTTTCAATATACTCTCATTGAGAGTGCCGTGAAATGGTACATTGAGCTTAATCGCTCAAGATACTCTTCTTTTGACGAACTGGCGATGGATTTCCTTAACCATTTCCAGTTACCTGTGAGATACGACGCTGGCATAGAGCTGCTTGCTAATTTCAAACAGACAACAACAAACCATATCTCTGATCACATCCGAGAATGGAGACACCGAAAGAGTTTAATCAAGGTACCAGTTCCACCATCATTCCTTCTTGAGGGGTTCCTTAAGTCTTTGGTCTCGCAGTTATCCAAAGACGTTGTGACATCAGGAGTTTTCTCTGAAGAAGACACCATCATGAGGGCTCAATAATTTGAGCTCATCTATTCTCAGTCCGGTTTATTATACAACATATTTCCAGATGCGCCACATTAAATACTGGATAAAACTAGACAGAGAGCTGGACCACATGTCGATGGTATTGTCAATTCAACACAAACCAAGCCTGCTGAGCAATTGACAAAGAAGTTGCAGCAGTTATCCATACAACACACAGCAGCCAACAAAACTACTGCTTTGGCTACTCCCCCTACCAAAACGTTGGAAGTACACACTGTGTAGTCGACTAACCCAAAGGCTACCCAACAACTTGAAGGGAAGAAAAAACAACGAAAGAAGGGTAAGGGGGATAAAAAACCCAATGATAATGCTGGCGGGGATAACACTGAAAAATGGAAGGCGAGGTATCCATGCAACTTGTGCGTGGAAGACCACCCAATCCATATATGTCCTCAACTTGTAGAGGCCCAAAATTTTGTCACACAACAGCAACAAGCAGTGTTGACTAATCCCTTTCAACATGGGAAAAATCTAACTCAAGCCTCTGTAAGCATGGAAGGGGGTAGCCAAGAAACCTACCCGCCTCTGAACAATCCCTCATCCGCGAATGTATATATGTTTAGGGGTGATGATTTCATATCGACTAGAGCACACGATTATAGTAAACCAAGCGCTTCTGAGAAGGGTTAAGAAGCTAACCTCCCATCCGTTCCTCTACAAATTGAGAAGACGTTGGGAGAAACAATGGCACGCATTCCGAAAGGTGCATTTAAAAAAGATTCTCATAACCCAAATGCAAGGGCCACCCATAATGACTCTGTGGTGGAAGATTTATCACAAACCCCTTGTGCGATGTCGGCTTTGGAGGTCCTCCAAAGCTTCCCTACTCAGAGGAAAGCCTTGTTAACCACATTGGGCTCTACCGAGACTTGTAATCCGAGTACCATCATGTTAGATACAACCAACTTAAAACCTCATCTACCTTACCATGTAGCATTTCAGATAGTAGTGGATTACCCCACAAAAACTTTTACATGAAATATCTTCTGCACGGTGGTCGACGAAGGTGCCTTGACATGCGTTATGTCGTTGGCATGTTGGAAGGCCATTGGCCAACCTGTTTTGTCTCCATCACCTACTCTCCTCACTACTTTCAACAGTCATTTGTTTCGACCACATGGCATAGTTCATTCTTTCCCTGTGCAGTTAGGAGGGAAAACTGTGTGTGTCGAAGTAGAGGTAGTCGATGCTCCCCTTGACTATAAGCTCTTGTTAGGACAGAGTTGGAATTATGCTATGCAAATTGTGGTTGCTATAGTTTTTCGTCTCTTGTTGTTTCCACACGAGGGCTAGATAGTGACCATCGATCAATTGTCTTTCTCCATATCTGACCCAACTTTGGAGGCATCCATGGTCCCGATGATTGATAATCCTCAACCAGGTGTCGTCAACGTAGGAGTTGGTTTGTACCCATCTTTTATGGGTACCTTTGATTACCCACCTCCTCACGATGATATCAAATTTATATCTAATCACCATAAGGTTGATATTTTTCAAGTTTCGTCATTCCGCACGACTTACTTCGAGGATCCATGGATTCTTCCTTCCCCATCGACCACGATGGATGAGACAGAGCACCCAGGCATGTCCATGCCCTTGTCTGCCACTGAAGTAGCATACTCTTTGGTCTAGCAAGCTTCAGCTAACCTTGATCCGACTCCTGCACAAGAGTTAGATCCACTTCTAGAGCCTATTTGGGCTCAAGGTTCTCTCACTAACATCGATTCGTTAGACTTAGTCTTGCCTTCTGATGAAGCAGTAATTGAAGCAATGACTAGTTTGGAAAAACCTTGGGAAGATCTTCATCATAGATCATATTTTCTCCCAGAGTTGAGCCGAATCGAAGCAGGAGAATTCACCGTGACCATGATAGGAGATCAGTTGTGTCCTATTAATCTCTTAGCTACACATGAAATTTATGCTGAGGGAAATATGGAAACTATTGCTGAAACTATACCAATCAACATCTACCGAAACCCTGGCGTCATGGAGAATGTCTTCGTCAGAGCGGATTGCTCCCCCGAAGAGATTCAAATCTACATGGATCTTTTGAAAGAATTCCATGACGTTTTTTCCTAGTCTTATGAGGAACTGCCAGGTATCGATCCAAAAATAGTTGAACATGAAATGACAACGTATCCTGATGCCAAGCTTGTTCGGCAAAAGCTTCATCTAGTTAATCCCAAGAAAGCAACAACCATCAAGATTGAGGTTGAGAAATTGATAAAGGCAGGTTTTATCTATCCTATCCATTTGACTCAATGGGTGTCAAATCCTGTGCCGGTCAATAAAGAACAAGGCACGATTCATGTACGTACCGATTTTCGCGATTTGAACAAGGCATGTCCCAAAGCTAATTTTCCAACACCATTCATTGATCAGATCATTGATGAATGTGTTGGTTGCGAAGCCTTTTCTTTCATGGATGGTTTTTCGGGATATAATAAAATTCAAATCAAACCTGAAGACCAACACAAAACGACATTCATTTGTCCATGGGGTACATTCGCATATCGTAAGATGCCTTTTGGCCTTAAAAATGTTGGAGCCACATTCCAGCGGGCCATGTATTTTTCTTTTCTTGACCTCAAGCATATAGTCGAGGCCTACCTAGATGATTTAGCATCCCAATCTCGCAAGAGAACAGATCATCCCACACACCTTAGACTAATATTCGAACGCTGTCGCTACTTTAGGATTTGCTTGAATCCAAACAAGTGCAGCTTTTGCGTAACGTCAGGACGTTTGTTATGTTTCATCGTATCAAAAACAGGGATCATGGTCAATCCTCTCAAGGTGGAGGCAATAATCTAGTTTCCCCCCCCCACACAATCCTTCAACTTCAGAGTCTACAAGGCAAGGCAAACTTTTTACGATGCTTCATCACCAACTATGCCGAAATCACCAAGGGATTTATGCGCTTACTGAAGAAAGACATTCCTTTTTACTGGGACGAAGCCGCTCAACTCTCTTTCGACGCATTAAAACACGCCCTCACAACTACACCTCTTCTACGACCACCTAACTATAACGAAGATTTCTTATTATATCTGGCTACCGCAGAGTCATCCATTGGCATGGTTTTAGTTCAGGAAGATGATTTGTTCTTAGAATACATGATCTATTACCTGAGTCGAGGCCTTGTAGGACCGGAACTCAATTATTATCATATCGAAAAACTTGCATTGGCAGTAGTTCATGCTGTTCAACGGTTCCATCATTATGTTCTGTTTCGCAATACCACCGTCATTGCTGTCGTGAATCCATTCCAGTACATGTTGACATGATGGGTTATAGGCAGAAAAATCAGTATATGGATAGTCATCCTCCAAGAATTTGACTTAGACTTCGTTTCATCAAAGTCCAAAAAGTCTTTGGTCTTCATAGAGCTTATTTCAGAACTTCCGGTTGAGTCAGGTGACGTTGTGCCTGAAGAATCGCCTATCCGGGGAGATATGTTTTTGATCACATATTTAGATCCATGGTATAGAGATATACTTATCTATCTCTAGACTTTGAAGTGCCCCACTTCTGCTTCTCGTGATGAGTGTCAACGTATACGTCATCAGGCTAAGAATGATCTCATACTCAATGATACGTTGTATCGGAGAGGTGTAGACTGCATCTTATGTCGACGTCTCACACATGAGGAGGCAGTCATTGTGCTCAACGATTTCCATACTAGAGCTTGTGGTGGTCATTTGTTTGGGTTGGCAACAGCCCAAAAGATTCTACAAGTAGGTTACTTCTGGCTGACACTTATAAAATATTGTATAGAATCAGTCAAGAAGTGCCATGCGTGCCAAGTCTTCTCTCGGAAGATGAGGGCACATCCCGCTCCTATGTTTCCTGTCATCACAGTTGGCCCCTTCACCAAGTGGGGGATTGATTACACTACTTGCAACCCCCCGTCAGCAAGAGGGCACTTCTATATCATCATAGCTTTAGACTACTTCACTAAGTGGGTCGAAGCTATGCCAACGTTTAAAGATGATGGAGAGACTGCAACTCTCTTTTTACTCAACCAGATCATAGTAAGGTTCGACGTCCCGAGAGAGATTGTTACTGACCATGGCAATCACTTTCAGAACCAAATGATGACCAAATTAACATCAAAGCTTGGGTTACAACAAGAGCATTTATCACCCTACCACCCCCAAGCCAATGGGCAGGTGGAAGCTGTAAACAAAACTCTTAAGACTATTCTACAACGAACTATCAACTCAGCCAAGTCAAATTGGCATTTGATGTTATACTCGACATTATGGGTTTACCGAACATCTGTTAAGACTGCAACCGGTTTCTCACATTTTCAAGTCATTTACGGGCTAGAGGCAGTCTTTCCCATCGAATGTTAGATCCCATCTCTAAAATTGGCAGTACAATTACTGCCAGACACTTCTCCACTTGAAGAATGGTTAGTACACCTTGAGTAGCGTCATGATGCGTCCCTGGCCAACGAGGCTCACAAACATAAGGTCAAGTGTCAATATGATAGGTCTGTTCATCCTCAAATTTTCTCTGAAGGCGACCTTGTCCTGGTCTATGACCAAAATAAGGACCCCCCGGGGGCAGGAAAATTTGAACCCATGTGGTTTAGACCCTTCATCATAAAATAGGTATTAAAAAAGGGCGCTTATCGTTTGGTTGAATTTGAAGGGAATGCTTTGGCGGAGCCTAGAAATGGGCTCTACCTCAAGAAGTATTACTCATAGGCAGGTCACTGTGGGTAACTTTTTGTAACATA
>ML799159.1:47087-69809 GCA_009831015.1 Picea engelmannii
AGAAGTATTACTCATAGGCAGGTCACTGTGGGTAACTTTTTGTAACATATGTATAGTCTTTGTACTATTACTTTTTAGTTTCTTTTAAGTGTTATGGACGTGTCATTGATGTTATCTTTCATCAATATGGCAGATGTCAAGTGGTTCCGAGGTGCTCGTTGGGTATGCAGACGGTGCTAGTCGGCACACTCAGAGGATTGCATCTGCAGCTTGGGTAATCTTTACACCTTAGGGCCAATTGTTATCTTTCGGAGCTATATGCTTAGGTGGCACCAAAAATAATGTCACCGAGTATAGTGCATTTATTGAGTTTCTTCGTGATGCCTTTTCATTGGGTATCTCTCATATCCAGGTCTATCTCGACGCTCAACTGGTTGTGTCACAACTAAACAGAGTATACCAGGTTCATGATCCAACCTTACACTGACGATTCCTTAGGGTACGTCTCTTAGAACAAAACTTTGATTATATTATGTATTTTCATGTTCCTAGGAGATTAAACCAAATTACAGATACTCTAGCTAATCAAATTTTAGATTGGCATCTTGCACACATATGAAAGAACATTGACATAAGCATGTAAATACATTTTTTCACATGTGATCCATAAGACACAAAAGATCAAAAAACCATATATAACATCATAAAATAACCAAAGTACATAGATGGACGCAAGCGCCTCAAAAATGGGACTAATAACGAGCCACAGGGCTTATTCCCTCAAAAAATATATACAAGTAGTGCTCGTGGCACATAAAAAGTCTAAATAGGTTCAGGGCCTATGGGCCCTATTATAATAGTCCACAGCATGGGCTAAATGCCTAAACAATCAGACCCACGTCCGAGGTGCCCCCACTACATGAGGCTGCATGGATGGCGGCAGGTCCTCTATCTCTACCATCGGGACTGTGTGAGTGAGTGTAGTTAAGTTCTGATCAACTTGTCTAAGGATCCTCTCAGCCTCCCCGGATGGGAGGTTCCCTGTTACTACTGGTCCCCCGGCGATGACAGCTGCGGCTTCTGGCCGAGGATGACGCATGTTTCGTGCATAATCGGTAGGTCGCACAGGTCCCACATCTGCATGCAACAAACGTATAAAAGTCAAATACTCTGGCATATAAAAAAATGATAAATATAACAAAAATGACATAAAAATTACATATACAAACAAAAAAAACTACAAAGGTGGAGACTTACCCATCTCCCCTCGCTCCTCCCCAGGAGGTACGGGTATCTCAGGATCTCTAGAAAAGTCTATCCCTGCATATGGGTAATCCTCGATCATAGGGATTTGCCATGACAACCACGCAAAAAAGTCGTCATTGAAGGACTCATTGTTCCTTCCACCACCCTGTCGCGGCAGTAATACTGCCCATCTACATATAGTAGGAAAAGAGGCCTGATGTCCTCGTACCACTTCCCGAGGACTAAAGCTCGAAACTCTCTCAAAGAAGAATGAACACAAATTCATCTCGAACTCGAAGTTCCTCTGTGTCCACTGTCAGCAATTTGTTAATTGCCTCTTCATACACTTAAGTAGTGTGGTACTCCAGTCAAAAATCTGTGCATTCAAGCACTGGATAACATAGTTCATCTGTGCGCAAGATGCCTGATGCAAGGCTGCTGAACCGGTAATCTGCCCAATCAATAATAATATCGTCTACAACGATAGGTTAGTGATCTTACTGATGGGCACCTGGGAGCTCAAATGGTTAGTCCCAACCTCACAGTGCAAGGCTATCAAGTCTGCTATGTTAAGTAGCCCCACTGGAAACGTCCTGAAATTGACTGGTTCCCCTCTCCTTGAGAGGGCAGTCAAAAAATAGATATCCTTGGTGGTAGGCACCAGTGATTGCCCCTCTAGCATAAAGGCCTCTGCATCAGGGTGCCAATAGTCAATCAAGGCATTCAGTAGCCTCGGTTGCGCTCACATATATGGACACAAGAATAACTTAAGCAAACCACATTGCATCAATGCGGCCACGAAATTAGGATCTCCCACCACCAACTCACTAATTGTTTCATGCTCCCTTTCCCTCCAGTGGACATACATCCCTTCGACACAACAAAGTTTACGAGGTTTAGTAAAGGCTATTTGGTTGTTTTTTCTATAAAAAGGAAGGTCCACGCGCATTGTCTAAGTGACAGTCGTGTGCACATGTGGGAAGTCTTTACTCTACCCGGGTGTACACGCGGCCTGTCCAGAGACAACCGCGTGGACCTAGGGCTGACCTTTTAAAGGTCGACGCCCACCCAAAAAACAAACTTAAAAGAAAAATTGAAGAATTGAATAGCTAGATAGGGGAGTTTGTACTTACTTGGTCCAAGCAGAAGTTCGTTTTGTCCACTGTAGCTCTCAGAATCACCGTTTTTAGCAAAGGGGGTCTTTTGGCTCTAGAGTCAATTTCCAAATCAACAATGGTGATAATGAGCTGCTAGCTTCTATTTATAGACTTTTTGGCCTCTTTTTTTCACTTTTTTGGCCTCCCTTATCAGTTTCTTTATACCAAAAACCATTTAGAGTGATTCAGGAGTTATATGGGAGGGATTTGATCGGATATTGGGACACTTTTTTTGAGTTTTGGGAAAATTTTGACGGTCCATGAAATTTTTTCCAAGAATCAACTTGAGCATATATGTTAGGTTACTACCCCGACTTTTGTGTCTCGTTGTCTTTTTCCTCTACCATAGGATTGATCCCATTAGGTTGTAACATGGAACTATCATATCTGCTTTAGAAGTGTTGCAACTTGGTGGTAGAGCTTACCAGAACATGGATGTCTTAGGTAGGTCCTGGTTGCATTATGGTGTCCATGCCATTTCTACAACACTGTAGGATCGGGAGTCCTTATAGTCTTTCCTGAATATGAGTTTGAGCCTCATTTTCCTCTTCGCTCTTGCCCTCACCCTCAGGACTCCCAAAAAATAATGGGTCTCCTTTTAAGCCCTTTTCAGACCCTCTAAACATGAAAAGATTGCCGAGCAATCTTGTGGCCTTTCACGCTCGTTAAACATAAATTTGAAGTCACATTTGTTCGGCAGTAGTTTATCCCTTTTTCGGTCCAGACGGTCAACTGTACGAACAAAGGTATACTCTATAGAACTTCCGTTCTTTAGAAGAGTACTCTCAGGTATAATTTTATCCCTTTTTTGGGCCTAAGGGACTAAACTTACGAAAAAGAAACCCCCACGGAGTCCATAGTTAAGATCTTTTCAGACTCTCTAAAATTGAAAAGATAGCCGAGTGACCTTATTCTTTCACACTCATTAAATTGGTCCAGAAGAATATTCCTGACGGAGTCCATAGTTAAGCTTTTTTCAGACTCCTTAAAATTGAAAAAATGGCCGAGTGATCTTGTCCTTTCCACACTCGTTAAAACGGTTTTGAATCGACAGCATAATGCATCACCCTTGGATAAAGCACATCTTTCCGTTTGCTCATCAAACTATGGGATGTAGTATGACCTTAGGAAGCTTATCTCGCTATATAGAGTTGTGTCCTCCACTGTTTGGTAATCCTTCCAAACATATGGAGAGTTTGCGGTGCCTCCTGCTTCGTAGAATTATGATTAACATACATGCTGCCTGAGTCTCATCATTTGTTGTGCTATTTTCTAAGGGAAGTTTGTCACTAAGCCTGAGTCGACCCCTCTGCAATATGTCTCTTTTTCGCTTACCCGACCATCCTGAACATCCAATCAAGTCTTTGTTCGAAATCACTGAAGCCTTTAGTCCGATCATCAATATTATCAAGTCCATGACCGATGAGCCATCGAAGACCTCTGGGTAGTGCAGTTGTACACTCATATTACACTCCTACATGAGTTTTGAAGATTTTGAAGTTGTTTCTCGAGCTCTGAAGATCTCATCTCCAACCATCAGGCCAAATCAACTTCTGGAAGATGAATACTCTATATGTATATCTTTCTGATTTCGAGATGTAGCTCCACTGTGTATTGTTTGTGGCTACTCTTTATAGTTGTTTGACATGGATCTACAGTGTATTTGATTGGTAGCCATGGTTCTATTTTATTCTGAGCATGGGTATGCCTGCCTCGGTGAGACATTTGTTATTTTGCAGATGACACCTCCCGGTTCCTGATCATTGGGCTCAATCGTTTGGCACATCAGTAAAGATTGGTAATGTATTTCGGCCATCAGATGCTCTTATGACTTCACACATTAGGGGGCATCTGTTATAACCCTAAATTGCACCACACATGCTTACCTGACATCATGCCAACTCATATCCCTTCTTTGCCAAAACACTGTTGAACAACTCTTTGAAAATCCTCTTGAATAAAGGCCCACGTGCCCTAATCCATTACTGCACGCGTGTACACGCTGGCTGACCCAAAACAACCTGCGTGGACTGACAAAAGCATGAAAAAAGGAAAGTTGTCGACGGAACAAAAAGCTATGGGTGAGTTAACTGAAACTCTCGGCCATGCATGGCCGAGGGTTCGTCCAAATACCTAGCTTCTTCTAGCCTATAAAAGAAGGGGTAGGGGTCCCATTTGGAGAAGGAAAAATATAGCAAAGAAACTCTGCCCATTTACGTATTCCCATTGTCCCAACCCTTTAGCCTTTCCTTATGCCAAAGGAGATTCAAAGAAAAGCAGTTGAAGGACAGAAGAAGAGGAGCCTAGGATCAGGTTCGAGGAGCAGTGGTAGGTCTCAACTTTTGTAAGTTGACTCATTCAAAGTAATAAAGAAAATTCTTTTCCTGTCCCAATTCATGAACTGTTTATAGTTTGATCAGTATATGTTTGGATTTCTAACCCGCTAGTATATAAGTAGTATGCATGCATAGTTGTTTCTCGTCTTGAATGTAGGTCAGCTTTGGAATGAGTATTGCGAACAAGTAATCAAGCACAACGGAGGATTGACATCAAACGCCGGTAACGAGGTAGGTTGATATTTCCATGCATTTACTAAGAAAATGGGATTTAAATCTAGGGATGAAGGTAGAAAGTAATTTCTATTCGGTCATATCTGCATGCAAAGTCTGAACTCTATTTGCTAGTCCGTAGGGTGTTTTTCCCCAACAACACTCATGCTCTACCTTAGCATAAATTTGCAGGCACCGCATTGTTCCCAAAATTGAGAGCTGACTTCTTAGTTTATAGATATTGTTTTCATAGAATTATTATTATTTTATTTTAAATGATATTTTTTATAAATCCATCTCGATTGGAATGCAAATGAAACTGTATATTAAATTACAGAGATAATATTTAAATTTCTTTATTTTCATCGTTGTGAATGAGACATAATTTTTTCAAATTCTTTTTAAATGTCCCACATTCCTTTAAAGGTTTAAAAAAACAACGATGTTTCCTTTTATTATGCTCAAATGCTGATATTACATAGTTATGCTTTGATATTACACATTTATGCTTTGATATCAAATGTTGATATTACACATTTATGCTTTGATATTACATAGTTATGCTTTGATATTTGCGCTACATAGTTATGCTTTGATATTTGCATGTTATTATTTTGTGCTCAAATGATGATGTTACACAATTATGCATGTTATTATTTTAAGTTATGAAAATTATTAAACTTCATTGTGGAAATAATTTGAACTGATGGGAAAGGGTGATTTCATTATGACCTGCTCATCTTTCCAAGACCACATGAGTTATCCCATCCTCTAATTTCACTACACAGTGCAAACAACATGGTAGCTTAAAACATCTTTTAAATCACCAGCGATGAAACTCCAAAGGATTCATTCTGTTCGTTTCTTGAAGGTACATGGTTTTCTATTTTCCATTCGTGTATTGAAACAAAATCGTGTATTATTTGTAATGATTGAATGGTAGTAGAAAACTTGAGATAAATCACAGAGTTCTACATTCATTAATGAGTCTGGGTATCAACCATGGATGTAAAACAAATGTGTATGGAAATCGATAGCATAGAGATATATAATCATATAAACAAAGATTCCATTTAAGTGGTCCTTTTATCGATGAATAGTGATGATATGGTGGTACTTGTATTCAAGTTTTCGATCCTTTGTTTAGGGATTAAAATAAAATTTATTAATGTTTTAAATTTAAATTAAAATAAATTTATGTAGTTTTTTATTATTATATTTAAAGTATTTTTATTAGAATTTTAATAATATGTGAAATTACAAAATAGTGATTAGGGTTTTATTAATATTATGTAAGTTTTAATGGGGAGATGCAATTTAAAAATCCGATCATCTTTTAAAATTTTAATTATTTAAAGTTTCAAGCTTTTAATGGTATATTTAATTATTTATATTGATAATAAAATAGTGTATAAAGGTGGTTTGAAGTTTTATATTTATTTAAATAGTGGTTAGAGCTTTAATAATATTATGTAAACTTTTAATTTTTAATTGTATATTTAATTATTTATATTGATAATAAAATGGTGTATAAAAGTTGTTTGAAGTTTTTAATGACTTTTTTTAGTTTTATTTTATAATGTATCTTTTATATTTAAGTATCTTTATAATATAGGAAACTTAAAATTGTGTTATACTATGGATTAATAATATTATACAAGTGAAATTGATTCAATTCTATGTAATTTATATGTGTATGAAAGGTTATGAATTATGTTATAATATGGAAATTATGTATTTGAAATTGTTTTTTACTAATTTATGTTTTTATCATACATTTTATGGAAAAGTGTAACGACCTCCGTCATTACAACTACATACGACGCAAGCAAGTGCAATTTTTTTTTTTTTTTAAGCAGGAAGGCAACAATGACAAAGTTTTGAAACTAAAAGAAATGAAAACCACAATTCATTAAAATATTTTAACATGAAAATGATCATTGAAATCAACTAACATAAATCAACATATAACAAAATCCCCATGACAATAAGTTTATTTATAAAGAGTAAAGAAACTAAAGAAACTAGACCCTTAAGCTAGACCCGTATTGTTAGGGTTTGGAGAAAAACAATTTTTTTTAAGAGTAAATAACAATAAATATAAGGTTCAAGTATGCAACGTATTATGGCCCCTTAAGAATTCTACTTAAAAAAAAAAATGTCTACTTTGATCTTTTACATAAGTCTTCGCTTAGCTTATGACCTAACAACGACCTAACAACAATGGATTAAAGTTTTCTTTAACTACATCAAAACAAAATTGATTAGATGTAAAAAATAAACTTCGATTTTTTGAACTGAAAGCGAAAAACGTTGATCATTTAATTTTGGTGTATTTGGGGAAAAACACCTCAATCTCGAAGTGCCCGACATTGAAATAGTAATAATTTTGGACCGGGTAAGACAACAATGTTGGGGCATGTGAGTGATAAGATTGATAATTTCTAGATCTGTTATAGATCTTTAGTGAGATTCCTATTCTTGTAGCGACTAGGGACAGAATTAAAGGCCATCCCTTCAAATTAAGATGTCAATAGTGAAGGGATAAATCATCTTCCATTTCCATGGTCATCAAATATCCACGTTCCATGCTGCGACACTTATGCCTAGCTAACAATTCTCTTTGGTTTTTGTTGTCACTTCATGTCATAACTAAAAGTTAATGGGCACTGGATAAGTAGAATGGGGTTGGCTTCAATTTAAATTTTCATAAATGCATCTCCATAGGATCTAGTTTTTCATTTAAATTGCCTGCCCCCACCATCCGATACGCACCAAGTTCTGATTTTATTTAATCGGTGATATTGCTTCCCATGGTTTGTAATATTGTGATTATTACAAACGAGATGCAAGCCAAAGGTAAAGGGAAGGAAATTAGCATTGATCTTGGAACAACGTACATCTGCGTTGCAATATGAAAACACGACAGAGTTGAAATCATTGTTAATGATCAAGGAAAAAGAACCACTCCTTCTGTCGCTGCGTTTACCCCATCTGAGAGGCTCCTTGGGGACGCTGCAAAGTATCAGAGCGCTACAAATCCCCACAACACCGTACTCTTCGATGTCAAAAGAATCATTGGAAGGTGATTCAACGATCCCCATGTGCAGAGTGACATGAAACTATGGCCCTTCACTGTAGTTTTTGGACACAATGGCAAGCTAGTCATCCAAGTTGAGTACAAATGTGAGAGGAAGGAGTTCGCAGTTGAAGAGATATATTCCATGGTTCTAGTCAAAATGAAGATGATAGCCGAAGCATATATTGGCTTTGATGTCAAGGATGTTGTGATCACTATGCCTGCTTATTTCAATGATTCTCAGAGGATAGCTACTAAATACACCACTCTTATTGTTGGAATTAACGTCATGAGAATCATCAACGAACCGACATCTACAATTATAGCTTATGGGTTCGACACTGACCTTTGCTTGTCCAATGTTAAGAAGGAAATCCTATTTTTTGACTTTGGAAGAGGTACCTTCGATGTTTTTGTTCTCACAGTTCAGAATAGAGAATTTTAGGTCAATGCTGTTGGGGGAGACATGCATTGGGCGGTGAAGATATTGACAATAGGATGCCCAACTATTGTGTTCCATAGTTCAAGAGGAGAAACAAAATGGACTTGAGTTCAAAAGAAAAATCTCTTTGGAGACTCCACTTAGAATGCGAGAGGGAAAAAAGAAGCCTGTCTTATGCGGTGGAAACTGTTATTGACATTAACTCTCTTTACGAAGGGATATATTTTCACATAAATATTGGAAGGGCCAAGTTCGAATCACTCAACATTGATTTGTTGAAAAAGTGTATGCAAATACTCGAGCAGTGTCTGGAAGACTATGGGATGAGAAAATAGCATATTAACCATGTTGTGCTAGTAGGAGGTTCCACACGTATCCCAAAGGTTCAATAATTACTGAAGCTATTCTTTGGAGAAAATAAACTCTATAAAAGTATAAATCCTAACGAAGTTGTTGCGCAAGGTGCTGCACTTCAAGATGCATCCTTGAACGATGAAGGCATCCACATAGTCCTTGTGGATGTCATGCCTTTGAGCCTTGGAATAGGAATAAATGGATGTGTTATGTCTGTAGTCATTCCCAAAAATACTCTAGTTCCCACTACGAGGGAGGCAGATTTTATCACAAGGTTTGACAATCAAGTAAATGCATCCTTTCCAGTTAATGAAGGTGAGAGAGATATGACCATAGACAATAATTTGCTGGGTCGATTTTTCTTGCGTGGAATTCCTACAGCTAGATGTGGAGTGACAAGTCTTAAACCAGTATTTGAAGTGGACTTGAATGGATTTCTGAAATTTCCAGCCTGTGATGAAGGTAACTGGGTAAGTAATCACATTGTTATCCCCAATGACCGTGGTTAGGTGAGAAAAGAAGGCATAAAGAGCATCCTGCGTGATGTAGAGATGTTCATAAGGGACGATGAGGAATCCAAAGGGATCGCAATGCCAAATCCAAGTTGGATACTTATATTTACAACATGAAAAGTAGAGTGAAATTGGGTGATAGAAACAGAATCAACTGAGTAAAGACCACAAAAATTTCTGAGCAATAAGGAGGAAAAATCCGCTTTACATAGTAAGGAATTTGGTTAGGCAGAGAAATTATCCTTCACTTAATATCCATGCACAGGAAGCAAGGCATTTGAATCTAAATATTTAACACCGGAGTGAAAGACAGTCGATTCGGTTCCAAGCCGACTGCTCAGGCACAGACTAATAACTTAAAGGATAAGAACATAAGATAAACACACAATTTCTTTGTATTAAAAACAATAAAAACATAGAGTAAAATAAAATAATGGCCCAAGAACTAAGATGCAAACTTCCTCGGTAATAATACAAACACAATAATAATCTCGACTAGCACCGAAAACTACAATGAAATGCAGTAATAAAACAAAGCTCATAAACATAAATTTAGTGACCCTTTTTCAATTTCACACGGTGCACTATCGACCAGATATAAATTTATATGCATAACTAATCGAGCCTTTTTTATTTATTTAATCAACATCTATGCAAGAGAGATTTCGACAATAATGAAATGCATGAACAAGAAATTAAGGTATTATTCAATACAAATTATGCACAAGCGTACTATAGCCAAATGTGAAGAACCATAAGTGACTGTCTTGCATTTGCGCTCCATACAACTCTGACTTGTCGATCGATAAGACCTCACCGGTACCTCCCAGCCAACGCTAGGGGTACTCTACCTCCCCCTAAGCCCCCTGAGCCACAAAGGGGCCATGCACACAATACCAGGGAATGCTATCACCTAACTCACCTCGCAAGGTCAAGCTACCACTCGTCATCCAAGCTGGGTATCCCAACTCCCACAAGAGAAAGTGCAGTCAAGATGAAATTTCAGCAGTGTAATGTTACACAAGCCATATGTTATCCATAATCCTCCTCCACCATCCTTTTTATAGAGTTTCTTAGTCATTAGTTTCCCGAACCCTCATTAGATTCCCTTTTCATTCATTTAATTAGGAAAAACCTCCCCCGTACACATGTTGTCCGATCCCCTAGTTGCACCAGAAAATCAATTATATTAATTAATTAATTATTCCTATTTCCCTCACCCACCTAAAGGCATTCCTAAAAATGCTCCTCGGTGTCCCAATATTCCCTTACAATTATTAAATGACTTATGCCTTACTTAATTCTTAGTTGAGTTCATAAATAGAAAGTTCCAAAGTCTAGATTCCTTACTAAGTTAGACATTCAACTTTTTCTTTAAGTTTCCCCTTTTCATTAAGTTTCCCTTTTTCTTTAAGTTTCTTTTTCATCTAAGTTTCCCCCTTTTCTTTTTAACCAAAAATCAATTTAGCAAGTGTAGATAGAAACAACCATTTTCCCTTTTAATAAATTTAATCCTCCATTATAATTTTTTTACTTTAATAATTAAGTTTGAATTTCTTACCCCCCTTCTTTTTACATGTTTATTTAGTTTTTCTTTATCCACATGTTCTACTTAGCCTAGGTTTTAATTTCAGTAGGTTGGGAAACAATTTTTAAGCGAACTTTTAGTTATTAAAATTTACTCATACCATCATCTATTTTAAGGCCGACCAGGTCCTAAGGAGGCATATCTTTCTAGGCACTAGGTTTATTAATTTATCATAGTTAAAATCACGACGTTCCCTTCAGGACGCACTACATGCTCCAAGGGTGCCACTCACCTCTTTCCATTTTTTTTGCACGACGTGCCCTTCAAGACGCACTACGTTCTCCAAGGGTGCCACTCGCCTCTTGATTGAATTTGGTAGATGTAAAACCCTTAGAGTCAATACTTCGTCAGGTGATCTTATGGGAGACTAAAGGTCTCTAAGGAATAAGGACCTTGCCTTATTGCATGCCCCTTAGAATCATCGTGAGTGACTGTCACTGTATTCCCTAATGACATGATGGGTCTTATTGAACTAGGTAATCATTAACCTACAGTTCAAGCCACAACGGGAGTGCTAGTAGGCTGTGGCAGGGCTGCTGCCACACCTCTCCCTTAATGTCTCTGGTTTTCGTGCGTGACCCCTCTACTCTAAATGTGAGTCTGGTTGGCAATCCATCGTCAGCTTGCATCCATCAACAAATCATGTCAACAATAAAAATCAATCATCATAAAATCTAATCATATGTACATATGTCACATCAACAACATTCAAACCCTAATAGTCCACTCCCTGACCCGATCCGGAGTCCAAGGGGTTTCATCGATGCCTCTACATCCTCAATGTCCAGTTTCCTGCACACTCAGGAGAACCTAGTCAATAGAACCTATCTATGTAAATACAAAAAAATAACATATCATCAAATCCACAATATCTCATAATCATAATCAAAACAACCAATAGTATAATAACCTGGATCACTTGCACACAAGTGTCCTAAAAGAATAAGTTCACTGAGTGTGCGCAAGATTGGGATGTTGCAAAAGGTATAAATCATTGTCTACAAAGTAAAATATGATTCCATACATCTCATTGTGACTAACATTTCCCAACAATACATTGTGAAGAACATTTCCCAATGTCGCAATGTGACAAACATTTTCGAACATCGCAATGTGACAAAAAATTCTTGACGCCGCATTCTAACGACCATTTTCCCAATGTCGCAAAAGTAAAAGATGATTCTATACTATGTTAAATGTTTCCAAACATTTCATTATGATGAACATTTCCCTACATCGCATTGTGAAGAACATTTCTTATTGTCGCAATGTGACGACCATCTCCCAATGTCACACTATGACGAACATTTCCTAGCGTCACAATGTGATGAACATTTCCCATTTGTTATCAATGTCCTTAGGAAAATTATAAATCATTGCTTACAAAGTAAAAGATGATTCCATACATCTCACTGTGATTAACATTTCCCAACGTCTCACTGTGATGAACATTTCCCAATGTCGTGATGTGATGAACATTTTCGAACGTCACAATGTGACAAACAATTCCTGACGTCGCATTCTGACGACCATTTTCCCAACATCGCAAAAGTAAAATATGATTCTACAATGTGTAAGTTTTTCCAAACATTTCATTATGATGAAAATTTCCCTACGTTGCATTGTGACGAACATTTTCCAATGTTGCAATGTGACGACCATTTCCCAATGTCGCATTGTGACGAAAATTTCCCGATGTCGCATTGTGAGGACCATTTCCCAACATCGCAATAGTAAAATATAATTCTACAATGTGTTGAGTGTTTATAAACATCACATTATGATGAATATTTCTCAACGTGACATTCTGACGAAGATTTTCTAACATCGAAATGTGACGACCATTTGCCAATGTCACATTGTGATGAACATTTCCTAGCATTGCCATGCGACGAAAATTTCCCAGTGTCTCATTGTGATGAACATTTTCTAACGTTGCATTGTGATGAACATTTCCCAAGGTTGCATTGTGACGAACATTTTCCAATGTCGCAATGTCACGACCATTTTCCAACGTCGCACTATGACGAAAAATTTCCCAACGTCGCGTTTTTTATGAACATGTCCCAACATGACAATCTCACAAACATTTTCCAATGTCACATTGTGATGAACAAATCTCAATATAATTTTCCATTGTCATAAACATTTACGGTTGTCACAATTTAACATAATATCTCCCTATGTGAGACTGTGACGAAAATTTTCAATATATATATATATATATCATACACCATGCATAGTCATTATCATGGTCATCATCAATTGGAGTTAACTATCGTGATGGTCAAGCATAGGCTATCACTCTGAACCATCGTCATGGTCATGGTCAATGTTTTATATTTATGTAATAATGTATTATTAATGTATGTTTACTTTATTACTTCAATATATTAATGTACTATTATAAATTAAATACAATTTTAATGTTTTAATTCTTTATTAATGTATTAATTAACAATACTTTATTACTGTTTTAATACTTTATTAATGTATTATTTCATAATGTATAAATAATTTATTAATACATTAATGTATTAATTAATAATATATAAATATATTAACTATAATATATTTAAACACAATAATAATGCATTAATATACTATTATAATTTATTACTTAATGTATTTGTTAGTGCTTTATTAATACATTAATTAATAATCTATAAATATGTTAATTATAAAAATTTTAAACATTATAATAATGAGTTAATACATTATTATAATATATTAGTTTTTGTGATATATTATTACAATATTGATGTATTATTATTTTAATGATGATGATGATGATGATTAATGTCTACTAAGACCGAATTGGTCTATCGGACCTTAAGAGGGTAAGTGATTACCTGTGATTCTTTAGAATTTTGTTTCTGTGCTCAAAAAGCATTAAGAGAAGATTTCCAAGATCACCATACTTTTGTTGAGTTAAGAGGTTAGGAAGGTTTGTAGTGTGATAAATATTTCTAAAATGATATCTAACATGGGTATAGGCTGGACAATCTAGGAGAAATTTCTTTTCATCTTCAGCCTTCTTAATGTCACAAAGGTGACACACTCTTTCATCCCATGGCATTTTAGGAATTGACCAATGCCCAGTTTCACTATGGAGCTCTTGAAAATTTGTTCTTATCTTAGCAATGTTTATTTTTTTCTTTACACTTGGAAAAACAGATAGATAATTTTGATATTCTAGATTAGGGTTGATTACATCTTTATAGTACCTTAATTTTCGTTTTTCCTCTAACTGTTTATCACACCACATTTTCTCCTTAAATTTTGATTTGCCATTTTTTTAATAATATCTTTATTCTGCAAAATGGTTTCTTCCATGATTCCCCAACAATTTAGACAAGATCGAGCATCTTTATGCTATCATCACTTGAGTCAATGGTGGTTATGACTTTATTTTGAAGCAATTTTAGGTAGCCTCTTGTCTTCCATGTTGTTTAACTTGTTCTTATACATTAGGTATCTAGTCATATCCATGCTCTTAATGGGGGAGAGGCTTGTTTCTATGAGGAGGATGGGATAGGGTGTATTTCCTTTAATTTTGAGATTATAGGTTATAAAATTCTTTTGTATTTTCTCTATCTTTCTCCAGGATTCACGAGAGATACTACATACCCACACTTTAGATCCATAAAGAATAATAGGTGTACCAAGAGTCTCAAAGATGAGTTTCTTTTTATCCCAACTCCAAAGATCAACATATTTACAATTGTTTTCAAACCCATAATAAGCTTTCCATCCCCCAATAATCCTTTTCTCAATGCTATAATTCCAATTGAGCTTGTGGTGAATATCAATTCCAATATATTTGTATGAAGTCACTTCCTCCAAGTTGTTTTTTTCATATACAAAGGTATCATAAGGGATCTTATTGGATTTAATAATCATGACCTTAGTCTTATAACTATTAATAATCATACCCGTATTGGAGCAAAAATCCTTGAGGATTCTTAGTTGGTTTTCAAGATCATGGGGACTCCTTTCCATAAGAACGATATCATCGGAGTAAAGAAGAATATTAATGACTATACCAGTGAGAGTAGGGCTGACATAACCTTCTTTTTCCAATAATTCTTCTAACTTGTCAATGTATATGCCAAAAAGGGTAGGGGACAAGGGACAACCTTGTTTGACTCCGATATTACAATTAATCTCTTTTGAAAAGACCCCATTGTTTTTAAACTTAGCAATAACATTCTCATACATCCTTATTGCAGCAACCCTCAACTTGAGAGACACTTTTGTCTCTTCCAACCTATTCCAAATCTTTTTCCTAGGAACCATGTCAAATTGTTTTCTAAAGTCAACAAAACAACATAAAATATTGGTTTAAGTATTGCAAAACTCCTCTGCAATGATCCTAAAGGTAATAAGATGGTCCACAGTTGAATGATATTTCCTAAACCCAGCCTGGCCTTTATCTCTTTTACCATGAATTTCTAGCCAAAGGCTAATCCTCTTTTCCAAAATAATTCCATAAAGCTTAGCTAAAATCGGGCTAATCATAATGATCCTATAATTAGAGGGAATATTTCTATCCCCAATTTTAAAAATAGGAACAATGAGGCTTTTCATACAGGGTTTAGGGAATCCCTTCTTGAATGCTAAATTGAAGAGATTATCTATGTGAGGAATAAGGATTGGCCCTCTGATTTTAAAAATTTCAGCTTGGTAGCCTTCAATGTCCTTAGCTTTCCCATTTGCAAGCCGCTTTACCTCGAACTCTATGCCATCTGAAGAAAAAAATTCTTCCTTTGTAGGGACAATAGGAATGGTGTCCATGGAATTAGGGAACTCGTAAAGAATTTTAAGGTAGGAATTCTAGTCCCTTAAGGGAATCCTATTATTTTATTTAGTATTGCATTTTTAAATTTGGCTCCAAAACTTCTTAGGATCCAACTTGTATAGTTGTGAAAGTTTCTCTTGCCTTTTATTGATATAGTATATTTTTTCCCTTTTAATTAGGGCATTGTACGTACTGATCTTATCGAATTTTAAGGTCTCATTAGAAGCATCCCTAATGGATTTCCTAGAAATTTTACATTCTTTATCATACCAAGGGTTTGTCGTTCTATTATTCTTTTTATAGGACACCTCGAAAGAGAACTTATTAATAGAAGTGGAAAGGGTAGTTGTAAAATTATGATAGAGTTATTCAATGTTGTCCTTATAAGTTAGGAGGTTTAATTTACTATTTAAATCCTTTAAGAAAATGTCAACCTTACTTTTCTCAAAGCGCAAATTCCTTTGATTATCAAAATTCTCTTCAATGGTGCTCTTATGCATGGAAAATTTTAGAGTTAGGGTTAAGGGTTTATGATCAGACTCAGGCTCATGGTCATTTAAAAGGTCAAAAGTTGTTATTTGGTTGGAAACAAAGATATCAGATATCACATAATCTACAACACTACTACCTATCCCATGAATACAGGTCATGTGGTTGGAGTTTGGCCACTTCATTACTTCATTTCAAATTATTAGGTCTTGAGACCTCAAGAGTGTAACATCCCACTCTTGCGCACACTGCACGAACTTATTCTTGAGGAAACTTGCTTGCAGGTAATCCAGATTATTATACCATTGACCGTTGATTATTATTATGGGCATTATGGATGTGATTATATGTTATTTTGATGCATTGACTTAGAGAGGTGCTATTGACTCGGTTCTCCTGAGTGTGCAAGATTTGGACCTCGAGGATGCAGAGGCATCGATGGGACCCTTGGACTTTGGACCAAGTCAGGGAGTGGACTATTGGGGTTTGATTGTTGTATATATGACCTATGTGCATTTGATTAGATGTTATGATTATGGATTTTATTTCTGACATGATTCGTTGATGATGCAGGTTGACGAAAGCTTTCTGACCAGACTCACATGTGGAGTAGAGGGGTCATGCATGACTACCAGATATGTTAACGGAGAGGTGTGGACAATAGCCCTACCACAGCCTACTAGCACTCCCGTCGTGGCTCGAACAATAGGTTAACGACTACCTAGTTCGAGAAGACCCACAATGTTGTGAGGGAAGACTGTGACAGTCGCTCATGATGATTATAAGGGGTGCACAACAAGGCATGGGCCTTATTCCTTAGAGACCCTTAGTCTTCCACAAGATCACTTGGCGAAGTATTGACTCCAGGGGTTTTTGATGTATACCAAGTCAGTTAAGAGGAGAGTGGCACCCTTGGAGCACGTAGTGAGTCTTGAAGGGCACATCGCACAAGAAAAATGGAAAGAGGCAAGTGGCACCGTTGGAGCACGTAGTGTGTCCCGAAGGGAACGTCGCGCAAGGGAAACATAATGAGGCGAGTGGCACCCTTGGAGCACCTAGTGCGTCCTGAAGGGCACGTCGCGTTGTTAAATAATAAATGAATAAACCTATGGCCTTAGAATGAATAATGTGATGATAAATATTTAAAACAAATTCCCTCATAAAATGTTGCACAACCTAGGAAAATAAGTCTAGGTCTAAGTGATACTTGTGATAAAAATAAAAATATATATTTATATAACAATAACAATAAAAATAAATAAATAATAATGATAATCATCATTAATCATGTGACGAGAAAGGGGTAAGCAATTCAATTAATTTATAAAAATCATTTGGGGGATAAAAAAAATAAAAAGGGGAAAAAGGGGAAAAAGGGGAGATATTTGTTTTGTCACATATGCTAATTAAAAATTTATTAATTAAAAGGGAAAAGGGGAAAAGGTTAATTTTCTACACCTGCCAATTTGAGTTTTAAATAAAAAGGGAAAGAGGGAAATTTAAAATAATTAGGAAACTGGGAAAAAGGGGGAAACATAAAAAGAAAGGGGAAACACAAGGAAAAAGCATAAAGACTAACTTAGTAAGCTGTCTAGCAATTAAGAAATTTCTAAATTAAACTCAACTAGTAAATTAGTAAGGGGGTAAGTCATTAAAATGTGTAAGGGAATATGGGGACACCTAGGAGAAATTCTAGGAATTATTTTAGGTGGGTGAGGGAAATAGGAGTAATTAATTAATTAGTGAAATTAATTTATGGTGCAATGAAGGGGATGGGTGACACATGTATGGGGAGAATTTTTACGAATTAAATTATTAAAAAATAAATCAAATGAGAATTTGGGAAAGTAAAGGACTTACAAACTCTATATAAAGGAGGGAGGAGGAGGATGATGGATCTCTTCTGTCATGCGTAACGTTACGATGCTGAATTTTGGACTTGACTGACTTAGCTTGTGGGAGTTGGGATACCCAGCTCGGTGAGGAGTTGTAGCTAGGCCTTGCGAGGAGGGCTGGGAGCTAGCTGATTCTCTAGTTTAGTGTGCATGGTCCCTTTGCAGCTCAGGGGGCTAAGGGGGAAGAAGAGTACCCCTAGCGTTGGCTGGGAGGTACCAGTGAAGTCTCATCAGTGGGAAAGAGGGAGCAACATAGAGCACATGGGACAATGACTTAGAGTGGACGACTTGGGATACGGTATGCCTCCTTTATTTATGCATGGTAGATTATTAATATACTTTACACTTTTATTTATGTACTTTTATTGGGTAATGAAAATGTGGACATAACATTTCAATCGAGAACTTAATTTTCCCCGTAAGCCTTAAGATCGTTGTTGACTTGATTCCTTCGACCTTTGATCTCGACATGTTGAGTCTACCATTTGGTTTGTTGATTTTTGTGAATATTTTCACTTTTCATCCTCATCCATATCTCTTCAGTCCATGCCTGAGCAGTCGGCCAGGAGCCAAATCGACAGTCATCACTTCGGTGCACAACGACCTATAGATTCAAATGCTCTACTTTTCTGTGCATGGATTGTTGGGTTGCCAAAGTACCATATTTTTACCAACCTTTCACTTCACTTTCAATTCACTTTCACTTCACTTTTAACCATATTTCGATTTCCCATACCCTTACATTAAACCATTTTCATGATTACATGGGTTTTAGACATATTATTTTCCAATGCATCTATTTTAGTGTTTTTGAGTGAATTTATGATTAAATATTGGAAAAATGACATGTTTACACTTATAAATGAAAGTGGGATGAGTTTCATGATGTTTACAGGAGTATTTGAAGACTCCAACCAAGTCAAACTTGACCATCAAGCCTCAAATTCGAATCCTCTTCAACCCCTTGAAGATTTGATGAAGATTTGGAGATTTACTCAAGTATCTTGGATGGAGATTAATAATGAAAGAGAGATTTGTGAAAGGATTTGTAGAGATATCACTTGATATGTGTGAGCACATGGTTGTAACCAAATGAGACATTTGTGGATCTAGGAGAGATTTGTGGATCTAAGTTATCTTAAATTTTTGTATAAATAGGAGTGCCTCCTCCATTTCAAGAGGGGGACTCCTAGAACATTGTGTCCAACTTATGATGGAATAAGAATCAAGATTTCTTTTCACATCAGTTTCCATTCTCTAGTTTAGATTTAGAATGCTTTAGTTTATGTGTTACTTTGTTCTTGGGAGAATTGAGCTCACTCCAAATAGATCATAGTAGCATTTTCTTCTTGTTCTAATGCTTTGAATATGATTATATGCTTTATTGTTTTTATTATAATTATTTGATGATCTTGATTGTTGATAGGTTATTTGAAACATTACGAGAAGACCTCCTGTAAGGGAGCTATTGTTTTCATGCCTACAACAACTAATCCTTTTTAAGTGTATTTATTTTCAATACATGAGTGTTTACTTGATGATATTGATTGTTGATAGGTTTTGTGAAACATCATGAGAGGACCTCCTGTAAGGGAGCTAGTGTTTTCTTTCCTACAACAACTAAGTCATATTAAGTGGAATGAAAGAGTTAGGATTTTATTGAATTTTCTTAGATTAGAGTTAGATGCCTACTCCTGCATATATTTTGTTGGCATCATCACAAGCTTACGATCATCCTTGGTTGATAATTAAATGAAAGCAATTTAAGCAATTGAATTTCCCAAAATGGATGAGGAGCGAAGGATGCGTTTGCCCAACTATTTCCCCTTCTCATATCTGTGTTGATATCCGCCTTGCCTCGGTCTTTGCGTGTTATTTCATCTCTGCGTCTTATTCGTTCTCGGTAATTTGGAAACTGTGTTTGGCATTTCCTGCATTTCAACACCCTCAACCATGAAAAATTAAATATGCATTTTTATATAAGTGGCTGGATCAATTTAACTCTGTGTTTTTAAATATCGCTAGATACATTTAAATCTGCATTTTTATATAAGTTGATGGATGAATTTAACTCTGCGTTTTTACTTATTGATGGATAAATTAAATCTGCGTAGCGATACCTGCCTGCAACTTAACTCCTTGTTTGTTTTAATCATAGCAATGTTCTCTACATTTTTACCTCTGGTCATTAATATTTTGAAGATGAATTGAGACTCTGTTGTCATTGGATTGACAACCCTTACATTGTTTTTAGACCACCAATTTAAATCGTTGTATTGTTTTTATATATTGGGTGTCTGCGAAAATTCATAGATTTATTAGATAGCATTTAATGTTTAGATCTATATACATATTGGGTGGAAAATGTATGGTAAGGCTGTCTATACTTGTTTATTGTCAGCGTTGATTATATATATATATATATATATATATATATATATATATATATATATATATATATATATCATAGCCATCATTCGATTCTGTTTCATATTTAAAAGACAACAAAAACAATGGTGATGTTAACCCCAGAAAATTTAAATATTATTGACCATGAATTCATGGTAATACTGACTGCGAATTGAACCTTATGGACCCCGATTTTAGTTGTAAACCCATGGATGCACTTGATTACATGTTGATAGTGATCATATTTTACAGAGAGTGATAGCTTTCTTGTTTTACAGAAAGATATAATTTAATCTGGGTGTTAGACATACTCCAACACAACCACCTAGACAATGATCCTTTGGAGCAATTTAACACAATAATTTTATATTTAATTTATTACTCATCAACTTCATTAGGTACCTCTGCGATCTCATAGATTTCATGACAACAATATCATTAAACGACTCTAGAATTTAGGTATTTAGTTCAGCAATTGTTTTACTAGGAATGACCGTGATTTTAGACATCAGTTGAGGATGCGTGGTGACCGAGTAGACGTTGTGTTTATGGCTGGGAAGAACTTCGTATTTATGACTAACTCCGCAAATTATATATTTTAACAACGAATTCACTTGTGATAGAGATTCTATCTATTGCTTGGACATTGTATTTTAACCCATAGAATTCTATTTCTTACTCACGAGTTTGATGGCGAAAATCTTCAGCTCTGGCACACGAATTTAATGGCATAGAATGCCCACATCCTACTCACGACATAACCACCCATTTCTTTCTCATGATTTTCTGAGCATCTCACTTCACCACTGCTATGTGATTGTTGGTGTATAGTCCTTCCCCAACCAATTCCTGTAGCCTTTCCCTTCAACGATATACACAACTAATTATCAACTCTTATCCAGCGATACAGATGACTTGGCCACGATTATCAATAATTACCTTGTGGTAATGACAACGAACTGCTGTAAGCACCGTATGCGGGGTATGATAGTTTTTTTTTGTGCTAATTCCCATCTCTTGATTGTGATAGTTTTTTTATAATTTTGACTGTGCGTTTTTGCAACAATTTGATTCCACATCCACTAGAGTATACAGACAACAAAATTTCACTTCATGATTTTATCTCCCAGCGTTCACTTAGTGTTTTTATCTTAGACAACGACTTATCTGAAGACAACTACTTCAACGCTCTCAATTGTCGAGACAGATTTATCACTTTGCTAGATAGCGTTATCATGTTGTAAACATCTTTATAACCGCAATACAATTTCATGCTTACCATCATTTGACTTCACACGACATTATCTACATATAATAGACAACGATATATATATAAAGCCAACTAGTTTATTTCTTGTTAGTAAATGTTATAAACAAATTGTAGACCACGATGTATGATGACAACGTTTGTATATGTGCACAAAAATGTTATATGATGACAAAAAATCATTATATTTGTTCCGGTTAAGTAGAAAAACTATTACATTGGTTCAGTTTAAAGGATAGCGATAGATGACGGATTTATCACATTATATTATAGATATGATGGTATAAGTAGCGATTGATTTTATTGGTTTCAGTCCAAGGAACATGATTAGATTCCCTAGATAGTGAATCATTTTGTTTAGGGGACATCATTATTTGGTTTCATTTTAAGAATACTTGCATTTATTATTTAAAGGACATGGTTCATACTAGTACCAGTTTAAAGTTAGCGAATTCTTCCTTAGGAAGGTACTTATCTGATATTGTAATTGGAAATAGTGACCTTGAGCTAACCGTTGGGTGATAAATATTTTTAACGTCTTGTATGAATGCCATAGTCTTCAACCTCCCTTGCATTTGGTTGACATGGAGTTTAGGTTCTTGGGTTAGTCATCGTGAGTTGACAGTCAATGTGATATCCTAGCGCATTGAAATTTTCTTGCGTTATTAGTCTTGATGTGATAGGTTGCGCCTGGGTGATTGTCACTCCCATTGCCTTGTGATGGCATGATTCTTAATGAGGGAATCATCACACGTGTGAGGGATAGATGCGAACGATAACCTGGCCAGAGTCGGTGCTTCCCGATGTGGGCGTTGTTAGTTATAATTGATGTTGGCACTTGGTTTTTAATGCCTTCACTACTACATTTGGGTCAAATTCCGACGGCGCGTTCGACGCAATTGCCACTTTCTATTGTCGGAAGACCGACAAACCTCGGACCCCCTCAAACGTCGTTTCACATGACGTCGTTTTTCCGACGACCTAGTTTTCGTCGG
>ML799159.1:82877-108893 GCA_009831015.1 Picea engelmannii
CAATCTCAACATGCTTCAATTTTTTAAGATTCTCATTTTCTTGTTGAATAATTTTTTCTTCATGATTTTCTTCTTCTTCATTGAAATTTTCTTCTTCAGTGTCATTTCTTTCAATCCTTGGATGAGGACATTCAAATTCAACACGACCTACTCCTTCACAATTAAAGAAAAAGAACTAACCTCTATTTTCTTCTTTGAAATCTGAGATGTTGTAATTTGCTTCAAATTCTTCTTCTTCTTCTTCTTCTTCTTCTGCGTCTTCCCTTACATAAAGGTCTTGTAGCTTGTCCCAAATATCTTTTGATGATGCACATGATCCCACCTTGGATTTCACTAAATCTGTCAATCCATCCAGGATGGTATCTATTGCCAATTTGTTGTTCCTTTTTGCTTCCTTCTGAGATGCAGTATTTGGTTTCTTCAAAGCATTGTATCCTGAAGCAACTAAGAACCAAACATCTGCCCCAAGACCTTTCAAGTAATTTTCCATTCTATTACTCCAGTATTAAAAATTGCTTCCATAAAATGGTGGAATCCCATTTGGAATTTTGTCTTCCATTTCTTCTTAGGATCTTCCTTCCAGTGGTTAAACTATACCGAAGGTAACCTACTCTGATACCAATTGTTGATACTGAGAGGGGGATGAATTAGTATCAAGTAAAATTTAAAACCTTTTTCAACTTATACTTAAACCATTCAACTATATCTAATAAGCAATGAACAATACACCACAATACACCATATACACCACAATACACAATGCACAATATATGAGAAATAATCAATAGTTATTGTTCAAGGGAAGTAATGACTTCCAAAGGTAGCTACAGCTTCCAAATGTAAAGGGAGGGATAAAAATCCAAGAGGAAGATACAATCCTCAACTATCAAGAGAGAGTTGAACTCTCCATCCTTGCCCCTTTATTCCACCCAAGAATATATGAGAGATAATAAAACTTTACATTAAATCATCACCATCAACCAATCATCACATAGAACCTGATAATGCTTCCTGAGACTTCTTCAATTTATGAAATTATTCAATTATTAGAGTACTCTGACCTATATATAATATTACTCAATGTATTCTCTGAAACTCCTCCAAGTTTCACTCCTTGAATCCTCCCCAAAAAGAAGTTATAGAAAGAATGGTAGACTTTATTCAATTCTGGTCTATTCAGGAGACTGAACTTCTACAGAATGCCCCACGCTCAATATTTAACATTCGATTATGAAATTCATACAAACTAAACTACAATCCGTACTCTTTCCAATGAAATTCGTCCCACATCATTTGGATTCTCGATGAAGAAGTTATGACTGTTTTACCTGGAACACCTGTTTATTCACTAGCTTCAGGACTGGTCACAAACCCTATCTTCCACAGAGTGTATCTCCATAATTATAGTGAATCAAGAGCTGAAATTTTTACTAGAGGTACCTTGATATGTCTTCTCAATACCATAGCAATTTCACCATATTAATCGTTCTAGAAATTTTTTTTATAGAAAAAATGGTAAAATGACCTGAAAATAACATACCTTAGAACACATCACCAAAATACTTCATCCTCCCTTGAAATCTGGCCTTCTTTACTTCTTATTTCCTCTGAAATTCGACTTGTATCAAATGAATGTATAGTGATGTTTATTTATACCATTTATGTCACTTCATTTTAACATTAGGGCCGGTCTAACACTTTCTTATTCTGTAATTCTTTTCTTTAATTATCTCCAGGGCCTACATGTACTTCCTTCTTCAATTCACTTTGTCATCTTCAAAAATTCATTTCTCCTCAACCATGAGGATCCACGTGACATGCCACATACCACCAGAAATAACATGATGTATACTATCCATTCATGGGTATTGTATATGCATGTGCATTGTCCTTCATGTCCAAATACCTTTATCAATCTTGCGGTCCAAAACCCATGACTAGGGTTGACGTCAATGACAACAACCAATCTTCCAAGATGGATTGCTCAAACTTATGAAGTTAGTCATATCAATATTTACAAGACAATAATGATGTGTTAAAAATACTAGTATTAATGAGTGGTTGAGATAATAAAATATTGGACTACATTAAAAACTAAGATATAAGGGAATAAAGAGGTTTCATTCCTAATATATTGATTTGTTGTTCATAATATTTTCCGAATTTATTTATGCATCAAAAAATTAATTTTAAAGAACCAAAAACTACAATTTCACCAACAATTATATAGTCGTGATTACCAAAAATAGTAAAAAACATAGAATGTTTAGACTAAGCCTTAATTATGATATAATGACTTAGAGTATTTTTCTAATTTTGTGTTAAAAGTTTAAGAACAAATTTACTCATCTATAATATTTGACAGTTCAAAGCGCAATTCAATTTGAACTGGTACTAAGACTTATGATTTTAACTAGGTTGAAAAATATTTGAATCACATAAATACCAAGTGGATTGCTCAAAATCATGAAGTTAGTTATATGAATATTGATTCGAAAAATCCTTAGATGGTTATTAATCTTAAAAACATAATAACATCTACTTGACCTTTTAAATCATGATGATTATTTGACTAGTTGAAAATTACATGTGAATTAACTTATCTATCCAAATACAAATTAATGATAAACAACTTGCAAATAACTAAGCGGAAATAAAACAACAATATTGAAATCACATACCTAAGTTTGATAGTGGAGTTCATCCAATTTCGGATACATCTCCAGGTCTACTTCCAATAGAGACCTCTTTATTAATGCTCACATGATTTTGTTTTACAATGACCTTTTTACACATTGCTCAAACTTAGAAATATAGTATACCATCAAATTCCTTGTGAAATGTTCAGAAAAATGAGTAGAAAGTTCATAAAAGTTCGTGACGAAACCTCGTGGCATGCATTATGATGCAACCTGCAAGTCTGGTTACCCTCGAGCATGAAATTTGAGATATTGTACTCTTAAATCATATATGTGTGTCCTTTCCCTTGGTCCACACACCCATTAAATAGTAAGTGGGCCCCTTAAATTCCATCTGGAATTGTTGGTCAAGATTAAATATTTGTCTATGGGCATGCCTTAACAAGAAATTCCTTTGGTGAAACAGTTAAGGCATATTCTTAACATAGAGGAGGTCATGGGATTGATCCTCACAAACCTCACTTTTGTTATAACATACAGTTGTTATATAGTTTGGAGTTATATTGTATATATGGTATAGTTTGTTAAAATATTCGTTAGTGCCTCCTCAGAATATAACTTGGTTACATTGGATACCATATGATCATAACTTATGGGTAAAGGGATAATGCATTGACCCTTTTCCTCTACGAAATGTGAAACATAATGGGTTCCTTCCTCCATTATTCAATTACTTTTAAACAACCTTACCCATTAATGGCCAAGGGGAGGCTTCCATATGGAATCCTCTCATTCGTCTATCTTCGCCACATGTCAATACACAATTAGTCCACTTGTATGTATGCTATGCCACACCACCTACCCAATCGACGTATGATGTGCCATGTGGTGCTCCATGGTGTTTC
The DNA here is from genome assembly GCA_009831015.1 of Picea engelmannii. Lineage (NCBI taxonomy): Eukaryota > Viridiplantae > Streptophyta > Pinopsida > Pinales > Pinaceae > Picea > Picea engelmannii. The sequence goes on from ML799159.1 coordinate 86,422, forward strand.
CATGTCAGCATCATATGGTCATATGGTCATGCCATGTGTCACCCTTGCATTGGTGACATGTGTCACCTTGACCTCTTTTACTTTGACTTTTTCATAGTTTGACCTAAACTTTGACCAGCTATAAATTTTGCATACAAAATCTGTTTGAGATGATTCTTGTGTTTTTGGAAATATAGTGTTGATCTCTACCAATTGATGTCCTTTTTAAGAACATATGCGATTATCAAATTTTGAGCAATTCTGAGCCCTATTGGACATCTATGGGTGTTTTGGGTCCTCTTGGACCTCTGTGAGCGTTCCTATATCCTCTTGGATCATTCCTCCCCATTGAAAGACTTTTGGACCACCAAACATTTTCATTACTCAACAACTAAGTTAGGGTAAATCTCCCTCACCCTTCCGATCTCAATCCACTTTGCTTTCTTGGTTTTACTCCCTTAATACCAACTTGAAGATTTTCCACATCACCTCGCTATGGAGTTATAATTCTTCGGTCGATAATAACATCTTTCTATAGCTTGTCCAAGTAATCTGCAAAAAAATTATCAACTATTGGAACTTGAATACTTTCATCTTCATCCATAAGCATAGGAGGCTCATAAAGCTTCCAATTCTCAACATTTACCACTGAATACATTTGCATGTAGGACGGTAGATCTAAACAAAAGGAATTAGTACCAAACTTTTCTAATATCTTGAATGGACCATATCAGATTGGACTTAGCTTTTTACCTTCACCCTTCATTCTATCCTTGTTGATATGTAACCATAAATGATCACCTACTTGAAACTGATGATCAACCTGATGTTTGGCATGCCTCACCTTAAATTTGGCTTGGATTTTCTCCAACTATTCCTATATTGCTTTATGTACCTAATGGATCCTTTGAATGAGACTTTTGGGTTTATATGTATCATCAAATCCACCTTCTTTATTTGCTTCTCCAAAAGCAAATTCAATAGGTGATTTAGGAAAGTACCCAAAATATACTTCAAAAGGAGTTTTCAGAGTAAAATAATGCATGGCATGATTATAGGCATGTTGTGCATAAGGAAATTGTTGATCCCATAGCTTATGATGCTTGTTGCAATATCATTGAATTATATGTACCATCATTCTATTTACCACCTTTGTGTGTACATCTGTCTACAGATAAAAAGTTTCACTCTTCTTTAACTTAATGTACATTGGCTCCCATAAATGAGACCAACACTTTCCCAAAAAGAGAGAGTCTCGATCTGATATAATAGATGTAGGAAACCCAAGATGAACCCATACATTAACAAATAACATATGTGATGTATTTTCAGCTGTGACTTGTTTCTTGCATGGCATCAAAATACACATCTTACAAAATATGTCCACCACGACATATAAGTAATCATGACTTGTCCTGGACATCGAAAACCCCCCTAAAAAACCTATTGATATACTTTCCCATGGGTGATAAGGTACTATATGTGGCGTATATAATCCCAACTTTATGTTGCTATGCTTTCTTGTGGCACACTTAACACACCCTTTTACATACTTGGAAACTATTTCATTCATTAGAGGCCGATAACAATGTCTCTGCAGTTGTTCTACTGTCTTACCAACCCCAAAATGAATCTTTCACTTTCCTCATCACCGCCAATTGAATCCTCCTCATCACCGCTCATCAATTCTTAAGTACCTAGATAGATATGCAAAAATACTTCAAAAATAACCAAGAATCTCAATAAAAATAATCCAAACCATTCACCAAGACACTTAACAAAATAATGTATAGAAAACCCTTGAGATAGGGTAACACCATATAATAATCCTTAAGGAAGGATAACACTCCTCAAGAAATTCTTCATACATTCACAATATTCTTCACTATGTTTCATTGCATTTCTTACACTTCTTTATATAGATCTCTCTATCTCCTAGGAACCTTCTAGAGATCCTTCTTGCATTTATTACATCTAATTACCATAGTGGGCCTTATTTAATATAGTGGACCTAGTCCAAATTACATTGAATGACCACATTATCATATATTGATTCACTTCCACTAATAATTCATAACAACATTTCCATTGGGTACCTCCCTAGGTACCCCATATTACCTCCCGATGTATACTACATTCCATCCACCTTCACATGTTTCATCCTCAAAACACGAGAAGAAACCATAAAATATGACTGGCTAATCAATTTAGCCAACTGGTACCAAGTACGACAATTCACCCATTCTAATGAAAGTCAAACATGATGTCCATCTGCTGCCTTTCCACCATGATCTTGCTCTGCATCATACCAGGGTTGCCATGGAATTGTTTCTATATCCCGATCTCTTTCCGTAGTGATAGGATTCCTTCGTGCACCTTCTCTTGATTGGTTTCCTTTATGGTTCTTTGCTAGTGCATAAATTTGTTGATTGTCATGCACTTGGCTAAATGATTGTTGTTTCTCTATATGACGTGTATGGAAATATACAACAATGGTAGGAATCTGTTATTTTTTCTTCAAATCTACAACACATTGTGCCTTTGAGTCAGTGATCTACTTAGCTTCCTGACTGTGTCCTTACTGTGGTTTTTATTCATCTCCTTTTATATACTATGCCTCTGATTCAACTTCAAACTCGATAATAACTTCTTTGCTAGCCTCAGTGGAGCCATGTTTCTTACTAAGAGACACATCCTGCAATGTCATTTTTTTTTTCATGTACCACAAATTCAAAAACTTCTTTTGAACATTAATATTAATGATACCCACTAATTCTATCCAAGGATATCTGAAAACAATATCCACTTCATCCATATCCATAGCATAAAAATATGAATTCAACACATATTTATCCATACTGAGCTTCAAATATTTAAAAAATTTAATATTTTCACCCTCAACCTGTGTGCTTTGAATATTCTTTGTAGGAACTTGCAGTTGATTAACCAACTGAACATTGATAAAATTATGCATGCACCTAGGGTTAATAGAAACAATAAGCTTCTCCTTATGAATACAACCATGAACCTATAATATAAAGTTTCCACATGAAAATAAGCCCTTGCTTATCTCTTCATCCTTACACTTTGTATGAGACCACTTGTCTAAAACTAATTTTACATATTCTTCATGAGAAAGTGTCATCAACTCATTATAATTAAATGAGTTCCACCATATGCGAGCATATTCTTGGAAACCATAGTGTAGAAATATTCTCTAGTGATCTTTCCATGATGAATTTTCATGTTGTATATATTATTCAATACTAGGGATATCATCCTTTCCAGTAAAAATTATCGTTCTTAGAGAAATCTTCAGGAAAAACTAGGGTTTATAAAATAACTTACTATGCAAATCACGTGGCGTTTTTTGGAAAACCCTGAAAAATGGATGAATTTAAAATTCTCATAACTTCACCTTATGGATTTCGTTTCAGATGATGTTTTTTTTGAAATTGGGTATTTTTCCGAGACGAATTCAAATATCCAATTTTATTTGCAAAATTATGCTAAACAAATTTCATATATGGACCTGAAGGATGCCGCCCCCCTTTTTTAAATAAAAAAATCTACAAAATGACCCAAAAATTTCTTCCCTTCTTTGGCCAAGGAAAGTGCTCTGATACCAATTGTTAAGTACCTAAATATATCTACAAATATACTTCAGAAATAATCCAAAATCTCTACAATAATAATCCAAACCAGTCACCAAGACACTTAACACAAGAATGTAAAGACAACCCTTGAGGAAGGGTAACACCATATATTAATCCTTAAGGAAGGATAAAAATCTTCAATCAATGATTGATACATTCACAATATACTTCACTACTCTGTACAGACACTGCAGATGGTAATTTGTTGATTCTGGTCTAATCGTAACACCTGCTTGTGAATACAACTAGTCAGTTCCTCTTACTCCAAATGCAAGAAACAATCTTTCGAAATCCCAACGATATTGAATTAAGAGTGTGCATGCAACTTGTTCCTTTACAAAAAGGATATCCATAACCTTACGCAAATCCTTTCTCTATGCCGACAATAAAGTTTCTTCTATGATGAGCTTGATCTTTTATGCAACGACAGGGATGGAGGTAGAAACACATTTTTGGTACTGCTCATGTCCTTCACTTTCTTGATCGTTGCTAATAGAATCCTCTGCATTGCTGCTAACCAAATCCTCCTCATCTCCGCTCATCATATCCTCCTCGCTACTTGTCATCTAGTTTGCCATGGAAAATACTTTTCAATATGTATCAAATTGCGAGGTTGGTATCAGTGAAGAAGAAAAAAATGTAAATATGAAGTGGGCGATGAGAAAGAGAATGATCCTTTGCGATCCTAAATGGCCTATGTGTTCCTAAACATGATAGGAAAAAATTATAAGAGATGTTCACACCTCCATAATCTTAGGTCATTTTCGTGTTGGGAAATCAATAACCAACTTACAAAAGTGTACAAGAATGTGTATCTTAGTTCATTAGAGGATGCATACATTGTTGTACTAGAAAACTTAGCAATAGGAAAAGAGGGTTGTATAGTCCCTCATATGTACCTAGTATGCCATGGGACAATGTCACCCTTGATTTTTTGAGTGGTTTTCCAAGAAACAAGAGGGGACATGACTATCTATTTGAGGTAGTCCACATATTTAGAAAGAATCATATGCATCATCATTCCTTGTAAAATGACCATCAATGTACATGATGCATCAATGCTCTTCTTTGAGAGGATTTGAATGCACTTTGGGATACCAATGAGAATCATTTCATAGAGAGACATTGTATTTCTTGGCGTTGATTTGAAAAAAATTTGGGAGAAGATGGACAACAAGATAAAAATATATACAATATACTTGCACAAATGTATGGGAAAATACAAATGGTGATCAAAACATTGGTTCATATTTGAGGAGTTACAATAAAAAACTTCTGATACCTCAAGTTCATAATTTGATCAATATTTGACACTTTGATAACATAGTAGTCCATACTTATACTAAAAATTTCACATATTAATCTTGTTTTAGATATATTCAACCTATACCTTAGTATGTTGTGCATGGGAAAAACAAAGGAGAGAAGGAATGCGCAACATGATAAGAAAATGATGAAATATTCATATATAAAATTAGGCATATATTTTCAAGACCAAGAGACACTAGAAAAAACATATAAGAAATACAAGGCTAGGCATGACCAACAAATAATTAAGAAAAAATAAAATCTAGAAGACCAATTCTAGTTGAACCTAAACAAAGAAAAGATATAGGGACCCGGTAGAAAAATCAATTCTATGAGATATGGTCCTTTTGAAGTGTTTGAATGTGTAGGTGATAATATTTATAGACTTAATATACCTCCATACATGTGCAATTACTTAGTAGTGAATTTGGAGAATCTAAAAGCCTATGAGCCATAAACGATCAATGATGGAAGTGAGGTTAAAGTATTACCTACCATGCTAGATTGACTATTCACAAAACTTTCAAACAATTGTGGGGGAGATCCATGAAGACCCAGGCTCATATTTTATCCTTTATGCCACTGATAAAGAATTCCATGAAGAAGGCATATGTCATTCCCTCTATTCTGAAGGCCAAGTGCTCAAAGGGGGTTATAAATTCTTCCACCGTGCCTAACTATTTTAACTTGGTCAAACGACCTAAATAGTGGGTGGCAATGTCAAAGCATTCATAGAGTTTTGCAACAAATTGGGTCCAAGAAACATACCTCTAGAGTGCATTTTTATGCCATTACCACGATTTCCAATGTTCAAGATCTAGATATAGAATAACATAACAAAGTTTTTCCTACTCATCAGTAATGTCATCCAAAGAAAAATAATGCTCAATTTGAGTGACCCAGCTTGTGGGATTTGAGCCATTAAATTTATTAACCTCAACTTTGGGAAGACGAGGGTCACGATAAAAGGAGTTGTAATGAGAGGCCATGTTATGGGAGGAGTCAACACCATCTAAGTGGGAAGTTGTTCCAAGAAGGAAGGTCCCAAGAATTGGTTCAACAACTGGTTGAGAGTGGATTTGAGGGTGTTAAATTCGCCCATGAATTTGGTATCCATGGTGTCAAATTTTTTCTAGACTTGGTCATCGAAGTATGAAAATATGGAATTGATGGAAGGAATGTTATAAGTGACTTTTTATGTTATCCTTGTTCTGATTGATGAAAAATTGTAGTTCTTGGCTACGAGTGTTTTACATTTGGAGAGTAGGGGTGTCCATAAGGGGAAGTGGATCAGGTCCACTGAAATGGTAATTCAATGGGATAGGTTGAAAGTAAGGGTGTCGGGAAGGGGGACAGGTCCACTGAAAAAAGGGCTTAAAAATGATAGGTTCCACATAAATTAGGGCAGGGAGAGGAATATAACGGGACATGTCTTGAATAAGGGTGTCAATAGATTTATACTCCAACATGAATATTGGAGTGAGGAATGGTCCAAATTGTTGAGTGGAAAATTTCTGTAGGAATATCACAACCAGAATGCAAGAGGTAACTTTGCACAACAATATATCTTATTTGTTCCTTTTCTTCTATGTTTCTTTCCTAGGGTTTAGGGTTTGCATGGTTTCTACAAACAATGATTTTCCCTATGCTATATCTCTTTGATAGGCATGTGGGTTTGAAAAATATTACTTATCCCAATATCTCATGGCACCAACTAAGGAGGCTCGATTGTACCCTTAGCAATACTACCTGATTACCCATGTACTAGACAGAATCTTCATGAGTGTTGTTATCTTTTTCATTATAGTATTCAAGTGGCCGATCAAATTATCTAGAGATGGTTTCAAGAGAACTAGGTGAGTCCTAATATACTTGCTGGTATGTGGGAGTGATGGTCGTGTAAAAAATTTCTCTGATGTGGTACTACTCGAGCGGTGCCAACATGGGTTACAAAGGTTTCCAACAAGGTGAAACATTTATTTCTAGGAAACCCCATGAAACCATTTGTATTTCCTATGTAGTCTTCCCCATCGTAGTTTTTACCTGCTAAGTGATAGATCTCTATGCTTTAAACACATCCATAGTACATGTCTCTACCTTGAAAAAAATTCCAACAATTTTCACAAAGGAAAGTGCTCTAATACCACTTTTTAGGTACCAGATCCATTATATTAAGAAAAAAATAGAAATACTATAGCAATTACCAGCGGAAAAAAAAATGTAGAGACTCACAACAAAAAAGACACCTTTATTGATAGAAATAAATGCTCACTTTCCTCTTTGAGGGGGCAACCTCTAGCAGAGAAACGATCTATTACAATAGTTATTAAGACAAGACTATCTCATGCCTCCTACTCTTGTTTATACTTCTTATATATTCTAAATAACTTTCTAGAGGAATATCTTTCTAGAAGAAGAAGCTTCTGTTAGGTCTTCTTAGATTAACTTTTTCACATTTATTAAATATGCCTTATTAACTAATGTGATCCTTTATTACATGGAAAATATATTATTCTACCTATGTGAGGGGTAAGGGAGGTTAGGTCCCTAACTGATCCAAAAAGGATCTAGAGAAGACTAAAGATAAATCATAACTCACAGAAGCAACTCAGGAAGCTCAGAATGGCCTGAGCAGACAAAGAAAGGACAAAAATTCAAAGTTCTCAAAGCTCAATGAAATTGGCATCATCACAAAGTGCGTGTTGCAATATTTCCAATGATGTAAAAGATTCGTCATACGGAGTTATAGATCAAAACATATTTGCAGCCAAATTTTTGGTCAACCTAGCCCAGTTAGCAGGGATGAGTCAACATCCGTACTACTGACGTCAACATTAATATGGATTACGTCAGCATTTGTACAGTGTACGTGGCACATGCAGAGGGAAACATGTGTCATGTTGATATCAGCATGGTGATGTGGTAGTACCAGAGGCTTCCATGTGTCACTCATTTTCGACATTTTTGGGTCAACATGTGGACCAATGAGGAAGTGCCACGTGGAAGTCCATACAATCATGTGGCAGAGCATACGACATGTGGTAGGCTGACTTCGCATGATGACATGGCAAGTAGGTGATGTGGTAGGGTGATTGTGCAGGTGGATGGCATGGGCTAATAAAAGGTCACCATGTGTCCCAGTCATGGGTTGCCACGTGGCAGTAGGAAAATTCCCAATGAGGGCCAACAACCAAAAATAAAAAAAAATATAAAAAGGGGGCTTGGATAGAGCCAACCCTGAGTCCACCAAATTTATGTATATCCCGCCACATCCGGCTACCAGCAAATGATCTTCCAACCATACCACTAAATTTAACTTAGGTTACACTATATTCACATGCAAATGTTCTATGGTTAAAACAATAAGCCAAAGGGAGGAGGCTGGTGGGATTGACCCTGGGACCTCCCCCCTACAATTCTCCCTTCATACATATCTGCCAACCAATGAGAAAAACTGCCATGTTTGCTAATCCACTTGGCCTTTTAGTTTAAAAACTAACCTTCTCCAGTGCATGAGAGGAGGAAGGGGTGCACTAATCCGTACTGGGCACATATTTCAATGCAAAATTATTTTAATTAATGTAGATTATAAGCACAAAAACCGAGACAGGATTTGTCAAGGGGATGAAAATGAGAGACTTAGATCGAGGCGTGGATATATTCATTTTTGGGTAATTTGATGCCACAAATTTAGTGGTGTTTTTTGTTTTATGATCTAAACAAATCTTATGCAACTTAACTCTAGAATGAGGTATACTTATGTATTTTTCCAAATTCTTTTGCTGAGTTAATGAAAAGGCCTACCCATTTCAGAGCAGGACCCAGAGACGAACTACGTTATCAAGTGTTTTGTGTTCATATTTGATGCTTGTGTCTCTTCATTATTGAGTTATTACTTCTTTATGTTGCACTTCATTTTATGCTCATTTAACACAATTATTTAATAAGTCACCTCGACAAAAAGATCTCAGATCATGTTGGTATCATAACAGTCATCTTTGACTTGAATTATTGAGTGTGAACGCTTACTAGGGACAAGCATAAGCAGGGTGAAGGAACTCTTAATACTTTCAATCCCGAAGTTGGTCATGCATCCTGAAGGAACAAAATGGCCGAAGAGGACAAGCATGATGAACAAGAGAACAAATTCCATATGGTATTTTATCGCATGCCAGAAATGGTCGAACGAATGTATGGAGATTACAAGAAGAGGAGGAAGAAGAAAGGGAAGAAAAAGGAAGCACAAGCAGATGATAATGCTTTAGTGAATCAAGGGGCTCGAGGAGACCCTCCTGAGCCTCCATCTTCACCATAAAGTTCTAGATTTTCTTCCTCTGAGCATTATCATCATTCTCATAATTCTAGCCATAAAATTTATTTTAAGAAACCATTATTAAAGCTTGATGTAAAGTTTTCTTTACCTGTGTTTAATGGAGATGCTAATCCTGAAAATATAGATAATTGGATCTGATAGGTTAAAGTATATTGTTTTGTTCAACAGATTGATAAAGAGGAGATTAAAGTGCAATTGGATTATCTTCGGTTGGAAGACACCGATCTCATATGGTGGGAGAGTAAACTTCAGGACATAAGTAAGTGTGGTAATCTTCTTTCCTCATGGTCATAATTTAAATCATAAGGAAGCAATTTTATCCATTGTGTTATTTACATAAAGCAATGATGGAATGGAAAGCTTTAAGACAAAGTAAAGGTCAAACTATACAAAGTTTCATGGAAGAATTTAGGAAGAAATCTCTTGCATTAAACATTCCTTTGGATTCTTATGAAACTTTAATGAAGTATATTGGCACACTTCACAGTTATATTCATCATACTTTTATATTGTTTAACCCCACCAGTCTTGACAAAGTTTGTGTACAAGACACTCACCTTGAGAAAAGGGGAAAGCATGTTCAAGAATATCCCACAAAGAAACCTTCCAACCTCCCACATAAACAATTTAAGAAGTTTAAAAGGAAGGACAAAAATATCACCACTATAAAGAGAGAAGAAGGAAATCCATATTGCACTCATTGCAATAAAAGTGGTCACGATGATGAATGCTCTTGGAAACTACATCCATAGAAGAGACCAAAATAGTTTGGTGGAAAGGGGAAGACAAAGACCGTTGCTACAGTACAACAATATCTTGGTTTTGATTCATGAGATGAAGGAAATATCATAATGGTTGGAGTAGAAGGTAAATATTCCCTTCATACTAGTTCAAATTCCAATAACGAATCTCATGATCATTAAAGAAAGATGAATGAATTATTTCATATAAAATTTGTATCTAAACACACTAATATAGATACATTGTTTGATCCAGGTTCCCAAGTAAACTTGATATCTGAAGCACTTGTAAAAAAGATGGGTCTTGAAACTAAACCACATCCAAATTCTTATCCTCTTGGTTGGGTATGTGATAAAGAAAAACTTAATGTCACCAAGCAATGTAGGGTCATATTTGCTATTGCTTCAAAGGTTATTGATGAAGTGGATTCATATGTTGTATCACTTGATATATGTGGCATAGTGTTGGGGGAATCCTTATATTTATAATAGAAAATAAGTCTTCTTTCGTCATGAGAAAAAATATCACCTTACTAAGGGGGGAGTGGAATAAATTGTTAGAGCTCACAACATGAGGGTAAACACAACACTTGTTAGTTCCAGACAAATGAATAGACTCATAAACACTAATAAGAGATATGTACTCGTGGTCGTAAGGGAAAAACATGTTGTAACATGCTATGCTTTTCAAGGATGTGATCCTTCTCATAAGAAATAATTAATTGATATTGTCTCTAAGTATGATTATATTTTCCAAGAACCAGATGGATTACCTTCTAAGAGGGGAATCCAACATGAAATACATCTTCAACATGATTATCCTCTTCCTAATGTGGGCATGTATAGGATGTGATTTGTAGAGATGACAAAGATCAAAAAGTAGGTATAAGTCTTATTGAATCAAGGGGTCATCAGACCCAACTCATCTCCTTGTGGTTCTTCGATTGTTATGGTGCCAAAGAAATATGGCACATGGAGAACGTGTGTCAATTACCGATACTTAAATAAAATCATGGTGAAAAATCAATACCTTCTTTCTCATATAGATGATTTACTTGATCAATTAAATAATGTTGTTTATTTCACTAAGTTGGATTTGCGTAGTGGATACCATCAGATCAGGGTTGCAGAACATGATGCATCAAGAACTTCCTTTAAAACCAAACAAGGATTGTTTGAGTGGTTAGTTATGCCATTTGGGCTTTGTAATGCTCTGAAAACCTTCATGTGTGTGATGAATGATGTATTCAAGCCATTTATAGATGATTTTGTGATTTTATATTTAAACGACATTCTTATATTTAGTGGGACTTGGGATGAACATCTAAGGAATGTAAAGCAAGTATTGGATACTTTGCAAAGGGAAAAGTTGTATGTAAAATTATCCAAATGTGAATTTGGTAAGACTGCACTTGTGTACTTAGGTCATATTGTAGGAGGAGGACAATTCAAAATTGATCCTTCGAATATTTTTGTAATTGTAAATTGGCATGAGCCCAAAAGTGTAACTGAAATACATAGCTTCTTTGGTGCAATCCAATATTGGAGGAGATTCATTTCAAAATTCTCCTTTATAGCAGCTCCTTTGCATGCCTTAACCAGTGTGAAGAACACTTTTCAGTGGGGAGGAAAGGAACAAAAGTATTTTGACACTTTGAAGGAAAATATCAGTACCACACCAGTATTAGCACTACCGAATCTTCAACAACCCTTCGAGATCGAGATAGATTCTAGCTGTTACACCATGGGTGCAATATTGATGAAATATCGTAAGCCTAAGTGTTACCACTATGAAACTTTTAACCAAGTTGTTTTTAACTATCCTACATATGATAAAGAGTTATATGCATTAGTTCAAAGCATAAATAAATGGAAACACTACTTGTTAGGGACGAAAAAAATCATACATACAGATCATAAACCCTTATAGTATCTCCAAGCACAAACCAAACTTCAACAATCTCGACATTATAGATGGATGGGTTTCCTAAAACAATTTCATTTGGTAATCAAATAAAAAAAGGGTATGATTAACAAGGTACCTAATATGATTTCTAGACCTCCTATTGTTGCTTCTATTATTTTGAAGAATGCTTCTTTATCTCATGATATCTATGTGGAACAATATGCCATTGATGAATATTTTAAAGAAGTATATGAGAAGTTAACCCATGGTTCATAGGTAGAGAACTATTGTACGCACATAAAACTACTCTACCATCTTGGAAAGCTATCTATTCCTACAAGTGAATGAGTCCCTATAATACGAGAATCTCACACTTCTCTTGTGTCAGGGCATTTTGGGGTAGGAAAAACTATGGCTCATCTGCAGAGGTTTTCTTACTCACCTAAGATGAAAGCAATTATAAATAAATATGTAAAGGGGTGTGTGATGTGCTCTACTTGTAAGACCACTAATAGAAAATTGGGGCTATACTCACCACTTCATGTTCCATCCCATCCATGGGAAAGTATCTCCATGGATTTTGTAGGGTGTTTACCAATGTCGAAAATGGGTCATGACTATTTGTATGTTGTAGTGGATAGTTTCAACAATATGTGTATCTTTATTCCATGTAAAAATAAGACCACTACTAAGAAGAATGCTAATCTCTTCTTTCAGTGTGTTTGGGTTCACTTTGGGTTACCCACATCCATTATCTCAGATCAAGATACTCAATTCCTTGGGGATTTTTGGACAAGCTTGTGGAGAATGATGGGAAACAAGTTGAAGAGGAGCATTGCTTTCCATCCATAGACCAACAGACAGACATAGGTTGTTAATTGAACAATGGTACTTTTTCTTCGAGGCTACTACCACAAGCATCCCAAGATATGGGATGAACAAATACCCTATGTACATCATGCTTACAATCAAGCCTTACATTACTCCACTCGATGTTCTCCTTTTGAGACATGTTTTGGGTATTTGCCTAAGGTTCCTTTGGAATTGATATATGGGAGATATACTAATTCAAATGAAGAAAGAAATGAAGATAAAGCCCAAAATTTCATCCAAAGGATCCAACAGGTACATCAAGCAGTCAGGGAACAGTTGGAGAAAATTCAAGCACAGTATAAAGCTCAGCATGACAAACATAGGTTTTATCATCAGTTCCAAGTTGGAGACCAGGTATGACTTCACATCAACAAGGAAATATTGAAGGGTGAAGGTAAGAAACTCAAGCCCATCCATTATGGACCCCTGAATATTTTGGAGAAAATTGGCACCAATGCTTTTCTTCTAGATATTCCACCGTATGTGAAGATCTACTCAAATGAAAATGTGGAGAACGTGAAACTTTTTGAGCTTCCCATGATCATGGATTAGGGTGAGGAAGTTTCAATACCTTCAGTTGATGAGTTTGCTCCTGATTACTTGGATGAGTTAAAGGAAGATATCATATTGGACAGAAAGATGAGGACTTCATGCAGGGGTGATGTTTATTATCTTCAAGTGGGCTTAAAGGGTACACATCCAAGAAAGGCAAAGTGGATTGAGAAGGACAAGGTGAGGGAACTCTTCCCTCACTTATATATTGATTGATGGAAGCTTTTGGTGGTCCAAAAATCTCTCAGTGGGGAGGCTTAATCCAAAATGGATCTAGAGAAGAGTAAGGATAACTCAGAACTCACAGAAGTAGCTCAGGAAGCTCAGAATGGCCTCAAAAGACATAGAAAGGAAAAAAAATCAAATTTCTCAAAACTTAGTGAAATTGTCATCTTCACGAAGAGTGCATCACAATATTTCCAATGGCATAAAAGAATCATCAAACAAAGTTACGGATCAAAAGATATTCACAGTCGAAGTTTTGGTGAAGCTAGCCCAATTAGTAGGGATGATTCAACATCCGTACTTCTGATGTCAACATCAGTACGGATGACATTAAAATCAATATGGATGATGTCAACATCCATATAGTGTATGTGGCACATGTAGAGGGAGACATTTGTCATGTTGATGTCAGCATGGTGACATGGCAGCATGAGAGACTGCCACATGTCACTCATTTTCAACATTTTTGGGTCAACATGTGGACCAAGGAGGAAGTGCCACATGGAAGTCCATACATCCATGTGGCAGAGCATACGACATGTGGCAAGATGACATGGAAACATGTGACATGGTAGGGTGACTGTGCAGGTGGATGGCATCGGAAAATGAAAGGTCGCCACGTGGCAACAAGAAAATTCCTAATGAGGGCCAACAATCAAAAATAAAAAAAATTATAAAAAGGGGGTTTGGCTGGCACCAACCCCTAGCCCACCAAATTTATGTACATCCTTCCACATCCAACCACCAACAAATAGTCTGCCAACCATACCACTAAATTAATGGAGGTTACACTATATTCACATGCGGTTAAAACAATAAGCCAAAGGGAGGAGACCCATGAGCTTGACCCCGAGACCTCCCCCTACAATTCTCCCTTCATACATATCCGTCATCCAACGGGCCAAATGACCATGTTGGTTAATCCACCCAAACTTTTAGTTTAAAAAATGACCTTTCCAGTGAACGCGAGGGGGAAGTTGTGCACCAGTCCATACTAGGCATGTATTTCAATGCAAAAGTATTGTAATTAATGCAGGTTACACGAAAAAAAATTGAGATAGGATTCCTCAAGGGGATGAAAGTGATAGACTCAAATCGAGGCGTGGAGACAATCATTTTTGGGTAATTCAATGCCAATAATTTAGTGATGCTGTTTGTTTTCTGATCTGAGAAAAGATTCTATATCTTAACTCCAGAATGAGGTATACTTATGTATTTTGCCAAATTCTTTTGCTAAGTTAATAAAAAGGCCTACCCATTTGAGAGCAGGACCCGAAGACGTAGTCCACTAGGGATGAACTCCATTATCAATTTTTTTTTGTTCAAATTTGATGCTTATGTCTCTTCATTATTGAGTTATTCCTTATTTATGGTGTACTTCATTTTATGCTCATTTAACACAATTCTTTAATAAGTCACCTCGATGAAAAGATCATGGATCACTAACATCATGTGTTATGCGCACATTTTTTATCCTTATCTATATGGGATATGACATCACATTTAATATCCATACTTAATCTGTTCATATCTCACACTTCCCATATTGTTGTTTCCTTTGTTATATTTTCCTCTGCTCTTAGGTTTGCAAAACATGAAAACAATTAGTCATGGGTTATGGGTGTAGATTGTAATTTCATTAGAATCTTCATGGCAACATTCACTGCAAATCTATAGCTCAATGAAAATTTTGAAGAGAAGAAATTAGACATTGAATGAACCTAAGGAAATGAGGTCATCTCCTTTTTTTTCTCTATTCTCATAGTTCATCTCTCTAAAGTATCTAACATGATTATTTATAGTTATTTTGTTTCATTGGTATTGCTATGTGTTTACATGTTATAAATCATGACATAGTTATGACATTGGTATCTAATATTTGAGTATTGTTTGATCATATTCACTTGATTCTTGACCACGTAGTATGTAGTTCATGGGATCCCTAATATTGCAATAGATACTTAATGGGAAAAAAACACATAATCAATTATCAAATGTAAATCCCTCAACAATTCACTGATATTATACAAGTTTGGTTAAGATCATCATAAAGATAACGTGTTGTGTTTTTCTATTCACACAAAGATATGTTAACGATCTTGTTTGGGATTAAAAACTCTATTAATCTCAATGAATGTTCTAAATTGTACGTTCTTGATTAAGTTTAGATATGAACCAACATGAAATGGACCTTGTCAACATAAAAAAAAAACAAATAAAAATAAAAAATTAAATTGAGATTGCAATTAGAGAGTGTGGTTATGTTCATTCAATGTTTGGCATCATCAAATATTCACTCCTTTGATCATTCCCCTTTCCTTGATTCTATGCATCTTTATCTGTCACACTTTTTCACTTTCTTATTGTTGTTAATATTAACATTGACATCAATGTGATGATAATTTAAGTGATAAATGATTTTAAAATGCTTCATAGCTCTATTTTTGTTTGCCTCTTCTGAAGCCCAAGATCAATGCGACATATCCTTTACATCCTTAATTCTAGGAGCAACATTTTTTATGCTTGGGTAGGATTCTTAAGAAATCTATGGAGAATGTCACATACTTCTTGTTATCATTAGATCTATGCATAAGGCATTATGCTCTAACATCCACTCGAGCACACATTTTTTTAGATGGTTTGAGAGATAAAGTTAATAATCAATATCCTCAATAAGAACATCATACTTGGTGATTTTGCTGAGTAAGTCCTTCGACTTTGTATTTGTATGGATCTTAGGAAGCTCCAAACCATTGAAATATTATCCTAAATAATAATTAATGGATGCAATCATGCTATATTTCCATGTTCCTAGAGCCTTATAAATCATGTACGTTCTCTTCATGGCTCTTAGTGTTATGATATAATTATCACCTTTAAATAAATGCCTCAATGTCTGCTACCATTTCTTCTTTTGTAATGAGATATATAGTGAATGTGGCTCTAAAGGTTAAGCATGATTGTGATATGATCAAGATGTTTGATTTTGACACTATGCTTGAAACTTTATATTATCATTTTTAACATTTTGAAATTCTACCAAAGGAAACATGTTGAGGCTTATTGTTTATGATTTATTTAAATTTTAATGTACATAGAACCCATCATAAGATTATATTTGAAATTACAAAGTATTCCTATTATTATTTTTAGTTAAATTTAAACTTATCTATTTGGTGGTTATATTTTTTAAATGTGTACCTATTTTACTCTCATCAAGTGAAGTAAAACTACATTTGGAACTTTTCATAATGGAAGGGTTGGATGAATACATACCCTTCAACTTAGAATTAAGATTAACTCTTCAAGTTTGATCATTGCATAGAATGCTTAAATTTTAAATTATATAAAAAAGTTAGACCAACATGTAAACAAGTTTTCCCTTTGAGAAGAAATTGATATACCATTTGGAAAAGAACGAATATGATATAACATAAAAACTATCACAACCATAAATATGAGTAAACTTCTATTAATATGAGTAAAATTCTATTAATATGAGTATGTTGTCAATTGGGTCTAGTTTGGCTGCTTAAGAGGAGTTGTTATCCTCCCCATTGTTATAGTCCAAAAATGCAGTACCTATGCATACATGGCATTGGCCTTTCCACTTACATATTTTTCCAAAATATTGTTGAGGCTTCTTCTTAAAAAAACTATTTTTTGGAACATGTATGCACCCTTCTGTACTGAAATCCCGTGTACACACTCTATTTGCATACTAGTTAGCTTGCGTACATATGTGAGATGCATACTAGTTAGCCCATGTTTACCTCCAAAAATTGCAAAAAATATAAAATTGCAAGGAATTCGACAAAGTTTATGGGATATAGAGGGTTTCCCAGCCATTTTACCCATTGTAGCCCATCCCCAAATCGAATAACCATCTTTTTCTCATATAAAAAGAGGTCTTGGGGTCCCATTTACAACAACAAGCAAGAGAATAAGTAAACTCTTCCAAAATCCCTTCCCCTTCTTATCCCAAGTTTTGCATCTTATTCAGACTTTTGGCCTCATCATTCCCCTCCATCCCTTTCTCTTTATACCACCCTTTATCCTTTCCCAAGTGATAAGTTGGTTGTGAGAGGCTTGCATGGGATTGATGCACTCAGAGCAAGATAGAGGATCCCAAACCTGGTTCGTGAGGCGATTACCGATGAAGGATGTAATATTTTTGATCTTTATATTGAATAAAAGAGTTATTTCCTTTTCCAAAACATTGTTCCTATATGATTTTATTGATTTATGAATTTATGTCTATATCTGAATATTGAAAGTGATAAGTAGAGATTGTATACGTTGTAGCATTTTTTTCATAAGATTTTGCAGGTCAGGTTTGGGAGGATACCCGCAATATAGGAAGATGCAAAGGCGAAATAAGTCTACACCATCCGCAAGGACCAAAGGTAAACCTACTGACCTTCTTTCCTCTCTCTTGTCTTCTAGTTTAGATAGTTTTGGGGTAGTTTAGGAATAGAACTGTCTTTTAAGGGAAGTCAATGCTCTTCATGTACCTCGACCCTGTATAGGGGATTTTCCCTGCTAACAGAAATAACGACACCACTTAGGTGTTTTTAACATACCTAGCCTCCCAGGCTAGACAAGCTACTCCAACCCTCTTAATATTTCTTTTCTGCTATGACCAAGTTCTGATACACACACACACACACACAGACACACACACATATATATAATGAAAATTTAACAGATATAAACATTCTTCTCATACACATATTCATGTGGAAGTGAAGATGAAATCTAATACATAAGTATTATACCCACCTTGGTCCATTCATTCTAATAGCACAAAGTGTTTGTAAAGACTATAGGTTTCCTATCCTATTCACGCAAACACATAGTGTAATGATGTAACTCTTTAACAAGCCTGATTGTTTGTTATTAAGGTTATGAGTAATTTACACTATTATTACTGTCGATCGATCATATGGTAACTAACTTGGTCCAAGTGGCATCGAGGGTATAAGTAAGAACTAAATCATATAACTAGAATAAAACTATGTGTGTTCTAAACCCTAACTGGCTTGTGCTTGTCCTCCATCATAAATCTGATAATAAATAACGTGGAAGGGTATCGTTGTTTGGTTTAATGACTATACCCATGACATTTAAGAAGTATCATGTGGTGTAATCCTTGGCTAGTGATAGACCTTTGTGCCCATTGTGCTCTCACCACCTCACAAGGGTCACATGGCCCTCGACACAATTTCCTACCCATCACCATTACTAGGCTCACTGGAGGATTCATTATCATTTTGTTCATTCCTTTCTGACCCTGCGTGTAAGCAACCATTATGAGTTTACCTCCATTACTACTCGGCTTGATGTCAAGGCCATCATTTGTTAACTGGAGCTTGAAATCACGAAGTGGAACGTTCAGAGAGAACTATTTGGAACCCTTGCAAGGTAAGCATCCTTCGACACTTGTTAATCGACTCTTTGTATTAGTAATGTATCCTGTTTACCTTCAGAGTTCTTGAACGTGATGTTTTATTGACATTCACTGGTGGTTTTTTTTTTCTTTATTCTTCTTTAATCGTTGATATTGCTTAGGAATCCTCCGTGGTTTCTCCCTTAGCCTCTGTTATGCTCTTAATTTATGATATATATGATGCTTATGAAAACCATAGACAATGTTCTGGACCAAAAAGGGTCAAGGTCGTGAGGATGTCGGTTCTGTAGTTTTGACCAAGATAGGTTTAGTGCAAAATATTGCGTGTTGGTTTTATTCATCCTTGGTTGTAGGTGGTTACACCCTTAAATAAATAAAGCATAAGTTCTATCTGTAATTCCCCAAGACTGCATTTCTTTAGTATGAGTTACTATCCCCTCTGTGGATTATCCACTTACTTCATGGGATTGCCTTGGGTGTTTGAATTCATTTTTCTTTGAGTTTATTACATTATCAGTTGTAAAGACTATATGGGACATTACACCTCTATTTGAATCCTTCCAAAATTATCTTGACTTTCTTATTACACCTTTCGATGTCTGTCATGACTCATTTTTTCATAACATAGTGGGATAATAGTGATAGGGGTCACCTACCGTGCATCTCGACATCCTTCTTTTTTCCGAGGACAATCGTTTTCGGCACCTGACCTGCGACTTCCTTAATATGTGGTTTATGTTAAAGACTGAGGAGATTTAGGATATAAATATTCATGATCGATCACGTCCATCCATTTTGATTAAGTGATAATTCTTGTGGTATTTAAGGATGTTTAACTTAGGTTTTTCTTACTTACTGTTAGGTATAACTTAAAGGAACTTCGTAATCCTGTCAACAACTCGTAAAGTTAAGAGGAACAATGAGTTAGCATCCCGTAAATTCATTTGTAGTCTAATACATAAGGATTATACCCACCTTGGTCCATTTATTATAATAGCACAAAGTGTTTATAAAGACTATAGGTTTCCTATCCTATTCACGCAAACACATAGTGTAATGATGTAACCCTTTAACAAGCCCGATTGTTTGTTATTAAGGTTATGAGTAATTTACACCAGTATTATTGTCAATTTATCACATGGTAACTAACTTGGTCCAAGTGGCATCGATGATATAAGTAAGAACTAAATCGTATAACTAGAATAAAACTATGCACGTTCTAAACCCTAACTAGCCTGTGCTTGTCCTTCATCATAACTCTAATAATAAATAAGGTGGAAGGGTATCGCTGTTTGGTTTAATGAATATACCCACGACATTTAAGAAGTATCCTATGGAGTACTCCTTGGCTAGTGCTTGGCCTTCATTCCCATCGTTCTCTCTCCACCTCACAAGGGTCACATGGCCCTCGACACAATTTCCTACCCATCACCATTACTAGGCTCGCTGGAGGATTCACTATCATTTTGTTCATTCCTTTCTAACCCTGTGTGTAAGCAAATATTATGAGTCTACCTCCATTACTACTTGGCTTGATGTCAAAGCCATCATTTGTTAACTGGAGCTTGAAATGGTGAAGTGGAACGTTCAGAGAGCACTGTTTGAAACCCTTGGAAGGTAAGCATCCTTCTACACTTGTTAATCGACTCTCTATATTAGTAATGTATCATGTTTACCTTCAGAGTTCTTTAACCATTGATACTACTTAGGACTCCTCTTTGGTTTCTCCCTTAGCCTTTGTTACGCTCTTAATCTATGATAGATATGACGCTTATGAAAACCATAGACAATGTTCTGGACTGAAAAGGGTAAAGGTCATGATGATGTTGGTTCTGTAGTTTTGACCAAGATAGGTTTAGCGCAAAATATTGCGTGTTGGTTTTATTCGTCCTCGGTTGTAGGTGGTTACACCCTTAAATAAATAAAGCATAAGTTCTATCTGTATTTCCCTGAGACAACATTGCTTTAGTATGAGTTACTCTCCCCTATGTGGATTATCTACTTACTTCATGGGATTGCCTTGGGTGTTTGAATTCATTTTTCTTTGAGTTTATTACATTATTAGTTGTAAAGACTATATGGGACATTACACCTCTATTTGAATCCTTTTGATATTCTCTTGACTTTCTTCTTATGCCCTTCAATGTCTATCATGACTTCTTTTTTCATAACATAGTGTGACAATAGTGACAGGGGTCACCTACCGTGCATCTCGACATCCTTATTTTTTCCAAGGACAATCGTTTTCGGCACCTAGCCTACGACTTCCTTAATATGTGGTTTATGTTAAAGATTGAGGAGATTTAGGATATAAAGATCCATGATCGATCATGTCCATCTGTTTTGATTAAGTGATACTTCCTGTTGTATTTAAGGATGTTTAACTTAGGTTTTTCTTACTTACTGTTAGGCATAACTTAAAGGAATTCCGTAATCCTATCAACAACTTGTAAAGTTAAGAGGAACAATGAGTTAACATCCCGTAACTTCGTTTGTGGTCAGAGAAGGAAAAACAACTTGGGTCTAAGCGTTTTGTGCTATAAATCTTATTGGCTGAAAACTCTAAATTGCTAATCACAGCTTTTAACTTATACAAGAAAGAAACTTAAGCGTTCTGTAATGGTTTAAAATTCCTTCACGAAGAATTTTGTATTGACTTAAAGTTCCTTTATCAAGATTTTGTGTGTGAACTCATGCTTATGGTCTTCATACTTTGGTGTACTCTTTGTGACTCGACTAGTGATTTTATATGATAAACATATGCTATATGATGTTGATTAAATTCTTTGAAAGAGTTTGACCTATCTTACAGTTATGAAAATAGTTAAAATAATTTCATTTCTATATTGGTTATTTCAACTAATGATGGGACTATGTTTTTACTGTGAGGGTACTGATCAGATTATTCAACTTCACTCCTCCCTCTTCTGGGCATCGAATGGATCACGACTACGTTTGGGATTCGACCTGTGATAACATCAAGCTAAGTATTAAACCGTCAGACAATATCTTCGCTATCTTATGTGATTTAACTCATATCCTAAAGTTTGATTGACTACTATTCGACACTAATAATTCGTCTCGCCTTTCTTGCAGGGATTACATGGTCTCCGTGATGGATCAGAACTACACCCTACTCACAAAAGGTAATCAGGTTTCAATTTAAATCTTGGACTTGAATGTTTTCAGATTTGGGTCCCAACGATGTTGGTTATCGCTCAGGATGTTTTGTTTATGGCTATTTATATATGAGCCTGTAGGCATATAGATATTCTAAAATCTATTGTTAACGAAAAGTATCGTTGTCTTTCTGCCATTCCATTATTGTGATTTGTTTTAATTAGTCTCTGTATTATGACTGTGTATAAAAAGATCCCATATAACCTCTTGGGGTTTATGATGGAGAAACATGAATATAAATGGCCACACAGTTTAGATAGTGAAAAGTATGTTCGAAGTCTCTTGTGTTAATTGTTGGAATTCGTATGTA
>ML799159.1:120934-133539 GCA_009831015.1 Picea engelmannii
TCCCAAAATTTACAATTTTTTTTTTTAAATAGGGTCACTATAATTATCATTTGTCTAAAAGAGGGAAAACCATCGAACAATCATAAACTATATGTCAGAAAGGTTCCACTACTTCCTTGGCATCCATAGCCTAATCCTACCACTTCTTGACAAGAATGCAAGTTACATACACATAACTAAGTGTACATGTTTGTCATGAAAATGTTAACTCTACCTTAGCAATAGAGTGAAGAAGTAATCTAATACATAAGGCTTATACCTGCCTTGGTACATTCATTCTAATAGCACAAAGTGTTTGTAAAGACTATAGGTTTCCTATCTTATTCACGCAAACACATAGTGTAGTGATGTAACCCTTTTAACAAGCCCGATTGTTTGTTATTAAGGTTATGAGTAATTTACACTAGTATTACTATCGATCGATCACATGGTAACTAAATTGGTCCAAGTGGCATCGAGGGTATAAGTAAAAACTAAATTGTATAACTATAATAAAACTATGAGTGTTCTAAACCCTAATTGGCATGTGCTTGTTCTTCATCATAACTCTGATAATAAATAAGGTGGCAGGATATCGTTGTTTGGTTAAATGACTATACCCATGAAATTTAAGAAGTATCCCATGGCATACTCCTTGGCTAGTGCTCGGCCTTCATGCCCACTATGCTCTCGCCACCTCAGAAGGGTCACATGGCCCTCAACACAGTTTCCTACCCATCACCATTACTAGGCTCCCTGGAGGATTCACTATCATTTTGTTCATTCCTTTCTGACCCTGCGTGTAAGAAACCACTATGAGTCTACCTCCATTACTACTTGGCTTGATGTCAAGGCCATCATTCTTTAACTAGAGCTTGAAATCATGAAGTGGAACATTCAGAGAGCACTGGTCGGAACACTTGCAAGGTAAGCATCCTTCGACACTTGTTAATCAGCTCTCTGTATTAGTAATGTATCCTATTTACCTTCAGAGTTCCTGAACGTGATGTTTTATCGACATTCAATGGTGGGTTTTTTTTTTTTTCTTTATTCTTCTTTAACCGTTGATACTGCTTAGGAATCCTCTGTGGTTTCTCCCTTAGCCTCTGTTACGCTCTTAATATATGATTCTTATGAAAACCGTAGACAATGTTTTGGACCAAAAAGGGTCAAGGTCTCGAGGATGTTGGCTCTGTAGTTTTGACCAAGATAGGTTTATCGAAAAATACTGCATGTTGGTTTTATTCGTCCTCGGTTGTAGGTGGTTACACCCTTCAATAAATAAAACATAAGTTCTATCTGTAGTTCGCTGAGACTGCATTGCTTTAGTATGAGTTACTATCCCCTCTGTGTATTATCTACTTACTTCACGGGATTGCCTTGGGTGTTTGAATTTGTTTTTCTTTGAGTTTATTACATTATCATTCATAAAGACCGTATGGTACATTACACCTCTATTTGAATCCTTCCGAGATTCTCTTGATTTTCTTCTTATGCCCTTCGATGTCTGCCATGACTCGTTTTTTCATAATATAGTGTGATAATAGTGACAGGGGTCACTTACCGTGCATCTTGGCGTCCTTCATTTTTTCGAGGATAATCATTTTCAGAACTTGGCCTGCGATTTCCTTAATCTATGGTTTATGTTAAATACTAAGGATATTTAGGATATAAATATCCATTATTGATCCTGTCCATCCATTCTAATTAAGTGATACTTCTTGTGGTCTTTAAGGATGTTTAACTTAGGTTTTTATTACTTACTGTTAGGTATAACTTAAGGGAAATCTGTAATCCTGTCAACAACTCGTAAAGTTAAGAGGAATAATGAGTTAACATCCCGTAACTTCGTTTGTGGTGAGAGAAGGCAAAACACCTCGAGTCTAAGCGTTCTATGCTATAAATATTATCGGCTAAAAACTCTAAATTGCTAGTCACAGTTTTAAACTTATACAGGAAAGAAACTTAAGCATTCTATATTGGTTTAAAATTCCTTCACGAAGAATTTCGTATTGACTTAAAGTTCCTTTATCAAGATTTTTTGTGTGAACTCATGCTTACGTTCATCATACTTTGGTGTACTCTATGTGAATCGACTAGTGACTCTGTTTGATAAACATATGCTATATGATGTTGATTAAATTGTTTGAAAGAGTCTGATCTATCTTATATTTATAAAAACAATTAGTATAATTTCCTTTTTATATTGGTTATTTCAACTAATGATGGGACCATGTTTTTACTGCGAGGGTACCCATCAAATTATTCAACTTCACTCCTCCCTCTTCTAGGCGTCGAATGGATCGCGACTACGTCTGGGATTCGACCTGTGATAACTTCAAGATAAGTATTAAATCATCAGACGAGATCTTCACTATCTTATGTGATTTAACTCATATGATAAAGTTTGATTGACTACTATCCGACACTAATAATTCATCTCACCTTTCTTGCAGGGCTTACATGGTCATCGTGATGGATCATAACCACACCCTACTCGCGAAAGGTACTCATGTTTCAATTTAAATATTGGTCTTGAAGGTTTTCAGATCTGGGTCTCGGCGATGTTGGGTATCACTCCGGGTGTTCTGTTTATGGCTATTTAGATCTGAGCCTGTAGGCATACAAATCTTCTAAAATCTATTGTTAACGAAAAGTATTGTTGTCTTTCTGCCATTACATTACTTTGATTTGTTTTAATTAGCCTTTGTATTATGACTGTGTATAAAAATATCCCAGATAACCTCTTGGGGTTTACGAGGGAAAAACTGGAATATAGATGGCCATGCAGTTTAAATAGTGAAAATTATGTTCGAAGTCTCATGTTTTAATTGGTGGAATTTATATGTATAATTTTAGCAAAGTGAGGCAACGTCATGTACAACAATGGTATATATATATATGTGTGTGTGTGTGTGTGTGTAATTATATGTTCATATGGGTAAATCATCAAGTCTCATTTGGCACTTGCATGGTCGGGTAATTCCATTGTTTATTATGGTCTTTCTTATGTAACCTACAAAGATATGTCTAAACCTATATGCATATATATCAGTCCCAGTTTTACTTTGTCCCCACGGTAATAAATCCATAGACCAATTCGTTCATAATTAAAGGGGTGACCTACGAAGATAATTCTGTAACTATATATGAATTTGAAGTCTCATTTTTACTTTCAAAATTTCCTTTAGTGCCTACACAGTCTAAAGGTTTACTTACAGAACTAAATATCTTTAGATACATATGATTCATATATCTGACATGGAATTCATAATAGAAATGAAAGGATATGTTGTTTAACACATATATATCTCCTAACATAATATCATAATTAAATTTTATTTCCAGCCAAGATACAAAGAGTTTATTCAACGCCTATAAATAAACTGTAAGAGTTTTATCCTACAATTCATCCCATTCCATTAGAATTTACTAAAAAAATCAATTCATCCAGATTTAAGCAAATACATTCTAACATCTAGTACTTCAAATAACATTTGACCATAGACAAAGTAGATAGACATATCTGAATAGTTTCTGAACAATAAATGGAACAACCAAGTTCCTCCCAACCTTAGAACTGAACAACCAATTTACTTGTCCCGTTCACCCCCTAGCCTAACCATGAATCCATGAGGGTGAACTCCAAAACTCCTCCTCAACAATAGTCCTTCAATTTCAACAAACTTCTCCTTGCCTCACACTCAGAATACAGTGTTCATAACAACAAGAGATAAATCCCCCCCCAACATACTATGCAACATCTTGCCTCCTCCCATATGCTATATATCTAAAAGAAATTGTGCCTAGGTATTTTCCCCTTGGGAATTTTCGCATCTTTCCAAATCTTTGATTTTCAGGGGATGCTAATGGCCAAATAATTGATTTTCCACTTGTAACATTCAGCCTTGAGGTAGTTCCAACATGTTCCCCACTCATGGAGTCATGTTCAATTGATTTTAACCTGGATGTTCCATTTGTCCCTCAACAATAAATATAAAATATTTTGTTTCACACAAGTGTCATAGTCAAATAGTTAGTTGGGTCAAATCAGGTCTCTTCCCAACAATCATAATCATCAATTACAATTAACTAAATTCGAAATTCAGAATTTCCATAAATGACAATAATTTTCCAATTTCAAATTTACCAAAAATGGAAATAATTTCACAAGTAATTTTAGACTTAAAACAATTTATTTTTGGGGATGTTACAACACCATTCCAAACAAAAATGTGGGTAGCAAAAACACTTGGGTAAGTCAAGGTACAAGCTCAACAAAATACAAGTGTGTGCAAGTTACAGAGGTTCACGATGGCAGAGGGTTCAAAAATGGAAGAAAATAGTTGACTGCATGCATGCTCAGTGCATGAGTGAATGGGGTAAATAGATCCCCCAATATAGATGAATTATCCACATATATTTTCTTGCATCCTGGATGACACATGGCTCTTGAGGATATCTCTTCAACTCCACTTAGGATTCATTCCTTGTTGGCCCTTGACCAAGTTTTGGGGGAACATTGGTTGTGTTTGACCAACTTCAGGACTTCAATAGGATGGTCGAAGTTGAAGTGCCCAGGCGGAGTGGAGATCGTGGGATATCACTTGTTTTGTGGGCTTATGGTCTGAGCAAAGGGTTTTTAGGGTTATGTAACTGGTTATGGGATGTCGGCCCATGGGTTTACCCATGTTTAGTCCTTTCTGTAATTGTATAAATAAGTAGCTAAACAATGTGAAGGAGGTACCAACATTTTTCTTAGTGCATGAATACTAGTGGCTATGCGCATGATAGGTTGATTTTTTCTTAGCACAAGAAGTTGTAAGTGCTCTGTTCTATTAAGGAGTTGGCTCTGTGCCTCAACCTGATTTTGAGGAAGGTGGATATAGTGCATTGTGCACAGATCACCTGTCCAATGTGAAGTTGGGCTCTGTGGCTTTGTGCATAGGAGAATATGAATGTAAGGATATAGAATACTAATAAAAAAGAAGAAGAAGTTGGTGGACGTAGCCCCACACTCGGGTGAACCACGTATATCATGTGTCTTGATATGCTTTGTGCGATGTTACTTATGTGATTATTTTCTTAGTGTTATTGATATGAATGCATATGATGTTGTAGCTTAGTTCTTAATGGTGTGAATGAATGCTATATATAAGTTAATTTGGTGTTCTAAGTGATTGGAAGTGTTATATCTTGGTTATTACTGTGATTCTCTGTAATAAGGGTTAATTCGATGATGTAAATAAGGATCGTAATCTAATGCATATTGTTGGCTAAGTGATTTTTCAACTACTGTAATCACATATATGTGTCCCAACTTGGTTGTAGACACTTGAGTCCTACAACCCCCCCTGCCTCTACCTTGGGTGAGACTTCATTTGCTTCACAGATGTTTCCAAAAGGGTCGGTAGTTAGGGTTTTGTTGGTGCGTTGTTGAAGCGTTTAACCCTCGGTCTGCCCCTATGTGCCAAAAAATGGTTTCGTTGCTGGGACATGAAACTGTGATTGATGGGAACTGAAGAAAAATATTTTTGTGTATATCTATTACTGTAGTGCGCAGTATTGTACTTGACTTGTGAAGCTCTTTGCTAAGAAATAAACTAGATATGAAAGGAGGAGGTAAGATCTTAAAGATTTGTTCTCTGGTAAAGGTCAGATAAGTGGAAATTTTTTCTTCGAAAGTATGAATATAGTTATGTTTGATAGATTTTTTTCTAACTTGAATGTTAGGGCACAGTTAGAGGAAAGGGTTGATTTGAATAAATCTGATAGAAATAGAGAAAAATATGTTATTCCTATGCATAGAAAGAATTGTTGGACTAATAAGTGGATGCAGGAACCTAGAAAGAACTTTTGCAGATTGTGGGTACAACAATGTGATCCCAGTGCACAGTACAAGAGAGGTTGAGGATCCTTTAAAAGAAAGAGAGGATTGACACTGTGTTACAATTGCAGGAGAATGAGACATCTTGCTAAAGACTTCCTTGGCATATGTCCTATTTGTCTTTGTTGTAAATCTATTGGTCATGAGGTTGAGGATTTCCCAAGAATGATTGCTAAAGATGAAAATATGAACAAGAGACAACTATAAACAAGGTCAAGAGACTGAGAATCATACAAAAAAAGAGTCACAAAATATGTTAATGCAGTTAAAAGAAGAAATGGATGAGCACATAGACATCAGTTTACCAGAGACCCTAAAAGAAAAACAATGCATAGTTACAAGAATAAAAGACTTTGACATAGGCTGTGTATTAGATGAAGAAACACATGTGAATATTATGCTAGAAATCAATTGGGAGATTTTGGGAAATCCTTCTATGATACCTTCAATGGGAAGAATAGGCTTCTTTAAAGGAAAGATGATATTCCTATGTGGAAGAGTTACTAATATAACTATGATTTCTCATGAAATGTCAACAAAAGAGGACTTTGAAGTTATTAGGTTCGTTGAGAACAACACCCCTTCCCCTCTTTTATTATGAAAGACTTGGATTGAGAAAGATTGGATTAGAAGGCAAGAAGAGGAGGAAGCCACAGAAAAGAAAAAGGAAGAATTAAGGAATTTCATAGCTTGAAGAATGGATCGACTGATAGAAGAACAAGAAGTTGATTGACAACAACAGAATGAAAGAAAAGTAGTTGTCAAATTTGAAAGAGCATAAGAAGGGTTGAAGGACCTATCTATGAAAGAAGAAAGTATATCCACCCAGGACCTAGTAAACGAATAGGTATTATCTCTGAACCCTGTGAAAGAACATTAGCAGCGTGAAGTCACTACGCTAAGAAATAATAATAATAATAATGGAAAGATGAATCCAGAGACTTAGATCAATGGAAAGAAGGCAAGGAAGCTCAGTAAGAAGAAAGACAAATTAGAAAAACTACAACAAATTCTAGAAAAGATTTCGAAGGAGGGAGATCTGCAGAACTTGAACTTCGTTGGAATAACATAACAATGCAAAATGGGAATTCGTCACCGCGAAGCTATATGACCATTGGAGGCGCCCTGATCGTTAGAATGAGACTCCAAAACGACTAGAAATGTAGTTATTACCTGAAAGACCATTGTTGGACCATTGAGACCGTGCCATAACAGATGGATTTGTATTGATTGAGGCATTCCTACCCATTGGAGGAATCCGTTATGACGTTGCTTATTTAACCCGTCAGACATTGTGTCGGGACCAATTTTTCCAAACCTTGGTATCTGAGCTAACAAAGAACCCACTATACTGCTCTGTTATTTCTAGAACTTTCCATCCATTTGAGTTCCCTGCTTGTCTATTCACCTACCCAATTGATTTTATTTACAAGTGTGAATGTCCAGTGAACATAGGAAATTAGAGAAGTCTATGGAGGAAATACTTGTGGACCTAATGAATGAGAGAGTCATGTCTATGGGAATACATGCATCGTCGACTGGTGGATTGCAAGCATACCCATCGACTGGATGATGTTCTAGACGCACTGCTGAGAAGCAAAGAAAGCACCAAGAAGATCTGGCTAACACGAAGCAGATCTCATCGGTCTTGTCAAACTACATGCCACATTTGGTTGGCACGGTAAACCGCAACAACATCCCATGGGATTTTGACTACATGATGATCACCGCGTACATCCCGAAGGGGATACACGTAGTTAGACCCCAGTTAGGACATATGCCAATACTGAAGAACAATGACTTCAACCTCGGAGACAGGAAGAACTATGCGATCCTTGCACCACATAGGTATTTGATGAAGATGACTGGGAAGAAGTTGTGCATAGTCTCCTAGTCATGGATAAAGGAGCTCGCGCAATCAACAATCTTGAATGTAATGAATATACCCCACTTCAGACAACATTGGAAGGTTAATGTTTGCATTAAAATCCTCCTGTCATGCTACCATGGAGGGTATCTATGGCTTGATATATGCATCACTGTGGATCTGGAGTTGATCCATCTCATCACAGGGCTGAGCATGCAGGGACCGAACCCTCAACAGTTATACCCAGGGAAGGTTGTAGATCTCTCCCTAGCACAACGCATAAAGGAAGCCTATGGCGATGTAGAGAAGGGAAAGCAAGGCTACAAGGTAGCCTCTATCCAGGATGGTGCAGTGTGCCTAGCTTGTAAGATCATTAGAAATAACCATCCAACGCAGGTCATTGGATTTGTCATAGACCTCACAAGGAAGTGTGTAGAAGTCATGCAAATGAACTCATTGAGTTACCTCATCAATGAGTTGGAGAAGTATTTCCACGAAGTGAAAGATTAGGGATATGAGTTTCATTTTAGTGGGATACTAGTATTAATCACCGTCATCGCTTGGTAGATTTTAGAAAGAGAGAAATTCTCAGAAGTTGAGCCATCGGAGATGATAGCTGCAAGGTTCTCCACCTTGTGGTATACAAATGATATGGAAAAGCAGTGGAAATCAAACATGGTGTTCCATTCTTACTACCTACAGTTGAAGCAAGATATTGAATCATTCCCATGGAGGACACCCAACACTTTGCATCAATATAGGCCTCTAGCAAGGTTTCACGCAGATCGACACTTTATATACATCACTGCGCGTAGGGATGAAAGTAAGGAGCATATGCAGTCCTACTACAAGATAACCAACAAATATATGGAGGAGATCAACAAAGAATGTCCAACAGATTTCCTCGTACCGATGAAATATGAAGAGTTATCTAACCCTGACATCATCGAAAGTCCCATGGTCACCCGAGTCGAACATGATGGACAAACTAGCATGGAGAAAAAGAAGAAAATGGAGGATGTGCCAAACATAGAAACCAATGAGGAGGATAGTGCCTCAGAGGAAAGTAGACCAGACTCACCTATAGGTGGAGGAGGAGACTAAATGAACCAAGAAGGAGGGGAAGAAGGAGAAAGGAAAGACAAAGGCAAAGTTACACTGCCGAAGGATCCCCTTACAGAGGCTGAAACATAAAATAAAATGAAGATTTTCCTGCAGAAACCCTCAGCACGGAAGAAGACCCTAGACACTAAACCTCAGTTGAAGAATGTGCTCACAGTGGATGATGTCGATCTCATCATCGCAGTCATGGAGGATGATTCAGAGGATATCTTACAGAGACATGACACAAAGCAAGAAACACTATATGACAGAATAGATAAAGAGCTCAAAGACATACAACAAGCTATCCATTCGAGCCGCACAATACCTACTACGCCTTCTTCAACGGAAATTGCATAATTAGGGGATGAGCCCACCCAATTATGAATATTAATAGATGCAACAGAGGCTCGAATTCTTTGAGTCCAAGAAGAAAAGGAGAAGGCTACAAAATCCATGAAGCAAGAAAAGGAGGAAGTCTTAGAGTAACTTTGAGTTGCGCAGTAGGAGAAAGATGAAATCAGGGTGATGTTCAAGGAGGATAAAGTGAAGATGATGAAAGAAAAAGACCAGTTGCACATAGAGAAGACTGTGGTCAAAGAGAAAGTGACTAAAGCACTTTGCTCTGTGCTGGGCTTGGCACAGGAGGACCTAGAGTCAACTGGGATGCAAGTGGGGAAGCTTGATGAAGCCATTCAACAGCTTCAATCAAGAGTAATGGAGCTAGAAATCCAAGCAGTACCTAGCACCTCACAAGAAGTGCATGATCAGAGGGAAGAATATGCTAGGAACATAGTATAACGAATTAGAGCACTCAACTCAGAGTGTAAGAAACTTAGTTATTAGAGTGCACAGACCTATGAGCGCCTTGCAGAAGACCCTGAGTTGAGGAAACTGGAAGAACAAATCCAGGAGATGAAGCAACATGCATCCACCATGCAGGTGCAGATGAAGCTTCTTACTGCAGTTGAGAAAATTAAGCAATCACAGGAACAACGTGTAGTCCAGTACCAAATTATTGCCATATATAGAAAAGTCATGGAGGTGACACAAAGACTCTAGTCGGTGGAGGATGAAGCATGCCTACTTTTTGAAGAGATTGAAGGCTAAGGCTCGCAGTTAGACAAAGTAGTTGTGACGGTAGAACAATGCCTGGAAGGGCCCGTTACAGAGCAAGTAATTTAGGAGTTCGTCGAGTAGGAGGCTCTAGTGAAACAACAAGTTGAGGTAGCTCGATCTAAGCTTGAGGCCTTCGAAGTAGCCCTGCCCAGATCTGAGTGACTTAGGACGAGTCACTGGTGAGTGTTGGGGGCTTGTTGGCCCTTGACCAAGTTTTGGGGAAACATTGGTCGTGTTTGAACAATTCAGGACTTCGACAGGCTGGTCGAAGGTGGAGTTCCTAGGCAGAGTGGAGATTGTGGGATCTCACTTGTTTTGTGGGCTTGTGGACCGAGAAAAGGGTTTTTAGGGTTATGTAATGGGTTATGGGATCTCATCCCATGGGTTTACCCATGTTTAGGCCTTTTGTTAACTATATAAATAAGTAGCTAAACGATGTAAATGAGGTACCAAAATTTGTCTTAGTGAATGACTACTAGTGGCTATGTGCATGATAGGTTGATTTTGGCTTAGTGCAAGAAGTTGTAAGTGCTCTGTGCTATTAAGGAGTTGGCTCTGTTCCTTGACCTGATTTTGAGGAAGGTGGATCTATTGTGTTGTGTGCAGATCACCTATCTAGTGTAGAGTTGGGCTCTGTGGCTTTGTGCACAGGAGAAAATGAATGTAAGGAGATCCACAACTAATAAAGAAGAAGAAGAAGAAGTTGATAGATGTATCCCCATGCTGGGGTGAACCATGTATATCCTGTTTCCTGATATGCTTTGTGCGATGTTACTTATGTGATTATTTGCTTAGTGTTGTTGATATGAATGCATTTGATGTTGTATCTTAGTTCTTAATGGTGTGAATGAATGCTAGATCTAAGATAATTCAATGTGCTAAGTGATTGGAAGTGTTAGATATTGGTTATTACTGCGCTGCTATGTAATAAGGGTTAAATATGTGATGTAAATAAGGATAGTAATCTAATGCATATTGTTGGCTAAGTTCTCTACCAATTACTGTAATCACATATTTGTGTCCTAGCTTGGTTGTAGACACTTGAGTCCTACAACCCCCCGCTACCTCTACCTCGGGTGAGACTTCATCTGTTTTGCAGATGTTGCTGAAAGGGCTGGTAGTTAGAATTTTGTTGGTGCAATGTTGAAGCGTTGAACCCTGCGGCTGCCCCTCTGTGCCAACATTCCTCCTCCCAAAAGAACATAGGATAAAAGGTTATGTCCAAACCTTAGATTTTTAGGAATATATTATAATATTCCTTTGGAGGCAATCCCTCAAGCTTAACCCCCTTTCCTATCCTCTTATCCCCTTCCTTTTACCTTCCTAGTGAAGCTTAGTTCCCCATCCTCGTTTATCGTGGTCGGTATACACATAGTGATGTATTATATTAATGATATGAGTGTTACATATACAAAAATAGGCTCATTGATCTTTGCATCTTATCTCATTGGCCTAATCATCACATAAGCCTCTTAGCTTATAATAACTTCACTCACCATCCTATAAAACATGTTTACAATTCATAATTAAAATTGGGGCTCGGCCTTGGGGTATTACAATCCCCTCCCCTTATTTATGCACTCTCCTAAGTGCATTATATACCATGTATAATTCAAAATTCTTAAAAAATCTCAAATCTTTTGCTATTGGAAACTTGTTATTCACTTGGTTCTATGCTTTCAAGCAACAATTATGGTATTCATACTGCAGCTGGAAGTTATTTTCTCTACTCCATAAAGCTTCTTCAAAAAACAATTAAGCTCACTATACCATTTGACACATGCCCTCCTTATGGAAGCTACCATGCCATAAGCATTACTGAGTTGCCTCTTCCTTTTTGTAATCACCCTTCTAGGCTCAGACATCCCTCCACTACTACATAGTCCATCAACAATCCATCTTGCCAAGGATTTCACACACAAGGAGAAAGCCAACCCACTACCAAAACCTCTGACCAAGGTTCTCCATTAAAGGGCTTCAGTGTATCCAATAATAGTTGTTCTTCCAACATTCCAACTTTAGCCAATATTGTCCCATATGCATCACACATATGCAGTTATCATGAGATAACATCATAACAACTCACTTAAAAACTCAATCTGAATTCATAAGAAATTTCAACTTTTCCAAATTATGAAATTCTATTTCATAATTTTTCATGGTTGTTGCAATAGTAGGAAGGAAGTCTTCCTTGTGGTTTTTAGCAGGCACCATATTGAATACCATTTTTTTTTCCTGCAATGCTTCTATCTTGCATTCAACCAAAAAATTGTTAGTATTTTGTGTACATCATACTTTCATTGAAATATGTACAAAAGTTACGAAGTGATTTTAGAATTTCTTACACCTAGAAATCCAATCAAAACCACCAAACGATTTATTCAATATAGAATGAATTATCATTCTATGCATAATCCTATTCAGAGTAATATCAATAAGTTCATTACTTCAATTTCTGAATAGAAAATTTTATGTAGTCAATATTCATGTGACTACTTGACTTGCAACTTTCCTGTTGCAATTTCTAACAACTCCTTAAATGTTCTCAACTCCATGAGTTAGCAACACTTCATCCATTAGTATAATTATTTCCATGCAATTATATATATATATATATATATATATATATATATATATATATATATATATATG
>ML799159.1:133545-148660 GCA_009831015.1 Picea engelmannii
TAAGTATACAATTCTATCATTTGTTGTGCATGAGTGAAATCTGCAATGCACCTTTGCATCAAATTTCAGGATGCTCTATATCTAATTCATGTATCTCACCATCCATTAATTGTAAATCTAGCCAATGTTTTGACACATTATCCACACACTTCCTATTGTATTCTCAAATATTTGGATGCCTTCCTTTTCGATCTGAACACTACACCAAGAATATAATTTTGTGGTGTTCATTAGTGTTAGAAAAACGGTTGCAGTCCAAGTTTCATTTAAAGGTAGGAATATCATTGGTATTTGTGTGGTAAGTAACATTTCCATATCCATACATTTCCATATCCAACCATGCCAAAGTCTCATACATGACTAGCTTTACTAGAATCCAATCTTATAACAAGTTCTTATCTTTTATTTCTTTGGTTATTACCTCATAACCAAATTATCATGGCATGCTACTATGTGAGTGTGTGCATTCAAAAACTACAAATCTTTGATAATTATTATAGGAATCTAGCCTTTACCATTGTAACACCCTGTTTCCCCCAGTTTGTAAATATAACTATATTGGCCAAGAAAGTACGGAAAAATCAAAGGTATGAATGTTAGATCTGATGGACCTTTGTATAAAAGGTCGATGAATGTAAATTCTATTATTTTAATAGAAAATGGATATATGTTGCATGACTGTTGGAAAGGGGATGTGTTAAGAGAGACCATGAATGCTATGAAAGATATGGTGGAGGGGACCAAGAATGGTTGTGTTAACCTCCACCGAGCCAATACTTTGTTGGATTTAATTTCTCGTGATCAGAAGAATTCTCTGACCCAAGAATGAATTACAGTCAGGTTGGTAGGTGGGAACACCTCCTCAAGAGTTAATGAGGGGATGGGGAAGACCACCCATCTGTAAGGTTTCCACACCTAACAACAGACTGGGAATTCGGGCCACACAAAATCTTGCTGGAAAATGAAAGAAAGGAAAGCGTGGGGGTTAGAGAGGAAATTTGTGAAGAGTGCAGAGATGAGAGACAGAGATCTCGGATTCGAGGAAGAACTGTGAAAAGAGTGTTTTCTGATCACGGGAAATAGAGTCTGAGTCGGGAGAAGGAGAGTAACCTTCAATCCTATATATTTATGTGTCAGAAGAAGAGATTCAATCTCAAAGAATCATGGTCTAGCTAAGGGGTGACTAGTGCTAAATCTGTTAGGAGTGACTGAGCCTATGGTTGGGTGGAAATAGACACCCCTTCCAGCAGTTGCTTCACGTTATCTGGTTTTGATAAGTGTTTACATACTTTGTACATTGAATTGGAAATTAATGGTTGCATGCATGTATTTACATACTTGTAAATGGTTTCTGCATTGAAAAGGTTAAATTATGTATATATGTTGGCTTGCTTGAGAACTTATGCTTCTACTTTTCCCATATTCTCCAGTTTAACTCTCGAAGGTGTTTTCCCCAGGGAGCTACCTCACAGCTCTGGAATCAGATCAAGCCTCTTGTAACTACTACTGTCTTGGTAACCTCATGAGTTTACATGACCATGTTTCATAATTTAAGGTTCTGCGAATTAGGAAGGCGTTTCCTTCAAACCAGTAGCCTGAGAGACCTTGAACTTACACCCATGACCTTAAATAAAACCTTTCTAAGAGTAGAGATCATATCCTGAGAGTCATCTGAAGGTTCATGTGACCTAGGTCTAGGAACCCTATGCTAAGCCCGAAAGGATCTAGTTCATAATGGTTTCAGAGTTTCAGGAGTTTGATGCTTGGAATGTCAAACTTCAAGATAGTCAAAGTTACCTGAACTCCCTAAGTAACAAGAGCCATAGATGAATCAAGAACCTGATAGAGGAGATGAATGTGAACCATTCATTGGGAGGAAAACCTATCTCAGTCATTATATCAATGCAAAGACCCACTGGAATTAACGAATCAAACACTAGTTGCTCGATTAGATTGATGGTTGGGAATCATTGCGGAGCGCGAAGGTGAAATTAGCAGACATGCTAGTTCATAGTCCACAATCAACCAATGTTAATAATCGCATTGGGTATGGAGGATCAATGACCATGATTAGACAAAGTCAAGACATCACTTCCCATATTAAGGAGATTCAACCCCGCAATCATGGTGAACCATCGATCTGTGAACGAAGATCGATCATGGGGAATTGTTGTGGAGTGTGAAGGTGAAATTAGTGGACGTGCTGGTTCATGGCCTGCAATTCACCAACATTGTCGATCTCATCAGGGTGGAGGATAAACGACCATGATTATACTGAGTTGGGTGAGTACTTTTCATATTGTGGATATTGATCTCTCTGATAAAGAGTGAGCACGTTGGGGCCCCACAATCACTGTGAACCATCGATCGTTGAACAAATAGGTATTGGCTGGATCATGATCATGAAAACCTGAGGGAGGTTGAAAGATGATCAGACCAGAGCGACGAGGGCATGTGTCACCCCTTAGCTAGCTATGTGTCAACCCCTGACACATGCATACCTCTCACATGTGATTGGTGAAATTACTGGGATTTTGGGAGTCCGGGACTTCGAGACTCCAGAGGAACGTGAGGAGTGAAGTTCCAGAGTATATCCTAGACGTTAGCATAGGAAGGAACGTGACAATAGATCATTGACTCCAAAGAAGAACACTCTGGAGGAATGTGAGGAGTGAAGCTCCGAAGTGTCGAAGTCCATCAAAACCGTTCGTTGGGAGGAGAACGCATGGTGCTCGATATGTAACTCCATGTATGAAATTCTTCAGAGGAAAAAGGAATTGGAATGTTTGAAACTCCCGAACGCCAAAGTCCCGAAGTGGATCACAATCGTCGATCGTGAAGGGACGTGTGGTGCTCAATTTGTAACTCCAGGTACAGAGTACCTCGGAGAAAAATGACATTGCAATGTTTGAAACTCCCGAACACCGAAGTCTCGAAGTGGATCATAGTCATCGATCACAAAGGGACATGTTCGCTCGATCTGTAACTCCGGGTACAGAGTACTTCAGAGGAAAAATGTGTTGGAATGTTTGAAACTCCAAAACGTCACAGTCTCGAAGTGGATTACATCCATCGACCACAAAGGGACGCATGGGGCTCAATCTATAACTACGAGTACATAGTACTTCAGAGTAAAATGGCATTGGAATGTTTGAAACTCTCGAACACTGAAGTCCCAAAGTGGATCACAATCGTCGATCATGAAGGGATGCATGGATCTCAATTTGTAACTCTGGGTACAGAGTACCTTAGAGGAAAAAAGGCATTGGAATGTTTGAAAATCACAAACGCTAAAGTCTTGAAGTCTATCACAACCATTGATCATGAAGGGACACATGGCGTTCGATCTGTAACTCTGGGTAGGAAGAAATTCAGAGGAAAAAAAGGCATTGTAATGTTTGAAACTCCTAAACACTGAAATCTTGAAGTGGATCACAATCATCGATCACGAAGGGACACGTGGTTCTCAATCTGTAAATATTGGTATAGAGTAGTTCATAGGAGAAAAGGATTTGGAGTGTTTGAAACTCCTAAACACCAAAGTCCCATAGTTGATTAGAGTCGTCGATCATGAGGGACGTGTGGCACTCGATCTATAAATATGGATATGAAGTACTTTGGGGAAAAAAGGATTTGTAGTGTTCGAAACTCCCGAATGCCAAAGTCCCAAAGTGAATCAGGGTCGTCGAAATCCCTGAGGACACGCGCGTTGGATTGTGAACTTCATAGATTTTCTAATACGGAGGATTCACGCGGTGGTTGTCTTGGCGCATGTTGTCTTGGCGTATGGTCATATCTCACACACATATGCAAGTATAGAGGGATGAAAGAACTTGAAGAACTTGGGAGAGGATTTCAACTCTGAGATCAGTTCAGAGCATGGAGACCGTGGCTGGAAAGCTTTGGAAGAGAAGAATGGAATAGAGACCCCAAATGAGGGTGTTGATTTTCTTAATAAGATTGAATTTTTTATGCCCCACCATGGGTGTGCTACAAATTGGTATCAGAGCATGGTTAAAACACTTGGCCTACTTGGGCTCATGTACGAGTCACTTAAAAATTATTTTTAAAGTAAATATTAAGGGTGAAGCCCCTACCTTACCTATTTCCTAAAGAATTTGGTTAGAATATTACTAAATAAAAGAATGAAAACTTTCTACTCTGTGTGTGTATTTAAGAAAATGAACTATGTGTTGCTCATGAACTACTAGAATGTTAGCTAATGGTAAGTGTTTTGTCAGCACTCCAACAACCAATGAATCACAGGAAACCACAAGAATAAAGGATGGAGACAGACCATGAAGTGGGGGATGGATCCCACAATAGAGATGAAGAGTCTGACAAGAGGAGGGAAGTGGAGACCCCTCGGGATCTAGATGAAACTATAAGGAGCCTTATGGCTAAATTACATAGTTGCAAGGATGACAACGAGAGATTGATAAAGGAGAAAGAGAAAAAAATGGAAATCAATGCAGTCTTACTGCAAAGCTTATCCGATATACAGAGGTGGCTTCAACATGGACCTGGAACCAACCATGTGGATCGACGACATATAGAGAGAATTCAAAGTCCACCTGAAATACAAAAACATGGTCCCATAAGTGGCCACACAAGGAGAATTACCTAGAGGAAGGCGCAACTTGGAGGTAGGGGACACTCATTGGGAGAGTCCTCTGGAAAGGGAATGGGAAACTTAGAGGGATATTCTAGTAGCAAAACTAGCTCACATTCTCAAAAGAAGGGAAAGAAGAGAAAATATTCCAAAATTAATGACCATGAAGAGTTCAAGAAAACCAAACCACCCTCTTTCAATGGAGAGATTGAGAAAGGGGAAGAGGCAGAAGCTTGTCTACTTGGTTTAAAGAAGTACTTCAAATTTCATGACTATTCTGAAAACTTGAAGGCTTGAATAACCATCTTCAACTTGAATGGAAAGGCTTCCATTTGGTGGGAAGATCTTAAGAATGTGAAAGGAATCCATGAAAAGAAATTATCATGGAAAAAATTTGAGAAACACTTCAAGAAGAAGTATCTGTCAGAGAAATAATTCGACAGGAAGAATAAGCAGTTCTATGAAATCAAGCTAGGACAACTCAACATAGAGGAATATATCAATAAATTCCTTGACATGCTAAGGTATGTACTCTGCATAAAAAATGAAAAGGTAAAAATCCAACGATTTATCAGTGTGTTACCTCAGAACTATCAGAACAGGATTGAGTTTGATGAGCCAAAGACCTTAGAAGACACTATCCAGAAGGTAATGTATTTCTATGAACAATTCAAGTGTCAGACAGAACCTCATGAGGAATGGAAGAAGAAGAGTAGTTCGAGGTTCAAGAAGAAGGGGTTTAAATCCTCAAAATTTAAGAACTATAGGGAGGATTCAAGGATGATCCTTCCTACCCAAAGTGTGTACCAGAAGAATTTACCCTCCCAGAGTGGAAATAAACCTTTTGGATCAGCCCCAGGAAAGAATGATAACCCAAAGAGAGAACCCTTGAAATGTTGGGGTTGCAAAGAAGAACATCTGCTGAGGGATTGCCCACACAAACAACAGAACAATAGGAGAATCTACAACATCCAAGATGATACCACAATCATTGATGTGGATAGGAGCATGCCATGGATTTATGCGGCTTTGGATAATAAACAAGTCGACCACCAAGATTCAGTGGTGGAAATGGAAGGTATGATCGCCAACCATTTAGTTTCTATTTTAATTGACCCTTGTTCTAATTTGAGTTATGTGGCCCCTCAGACTATTGATAAGTGTAAACTGCAACCAGTTAGACATTTTAAGACATCATTGGTACAACTAGCCACTGGAACCAAAAGAAAAGTAACATAGTTCATACCATCTTGCTAATTCATCATGGATGGGTTTCCCACCCAAGTGACCCTTAACATACTCCCCCTAGGATCTTATGACTTGTTGATTGGTATGGATTGGTTTGATTCTTATAAAACTAAGTTGTCTTTTTACCATAAAACTTTAGAATCTGTAAATGAAGAAGGGGGAAAGATGACCCTGCAAGGGATTCAGAAACCTGTCTTAGTGAGATAAATATTATCCCTTCAAATGAGAAATTATTGTAGAAAGGGATGTTCTCTATATGAAATAAAGGTGTTGGAATATGTTGAAGATGAAAAACTAAACCTAGAGGAGCACCCCATATTAAGAGATTATAAAGACATCTTTCTAGAAGAGGTACCAGGTCTACCTCCGAGAAGAGACATTGACTTATTGATATAACTTGCACCAGGAGCAGTGCGAGTGTCTAGGACACCCTATAGAATGAGTACACCTGAGCTAGTTGAGCTCAAGATAAAAGGAAATGATGGACAAAGGCTACATCCGACCTATTGTGTCTCCATGGGAAGCACCAGAATTTTTTTTGAAAAGGAAAGATGGCATGCTCCGACTATTCATAGATTATAGACAACTCAATAAGACAACCATAAAGAACAAGTACCCCTTACCAAGAATCGATGACTTGCTCGACCAATTAGGGGGTGCTTCCATTTTATCAAATATTGATTTGAGGTTTGGATACCATCAAGTCCGAATCAAGGAGGAATACATCCACAAAATGACCTTCAAGACAAGGTATGGTCACTATGAATTTGTGGCGGTGCCATTTGGACTAACGAGTGCCCCCACCACTTTTATGTGCTTGATGAAAAATGTACTCAGCAAATTCCTAGACAAATTTGTATTGGTTTTCATTGATGATATCTTAATCTACTCTAAGAATAGAGAAGAGCATGAAGAACATCTTAGACTTGTACTTCAATTACTAAGAGAACATCAGCTCTACGCTAAGCTTAGAAAGTGTGACTTTTACGAGAAGCAAGTGCATTACTTGGGCCATGTCATTTCTGAAGAAGGGGTGGTAGTAGACCCTGACAAGATCATATATATTATGGAATGGCCTACCCCAAAGGATGTATATGATATCAAATCCTTTATGGGCTTATCAAGATATTATAGAAGGTTCATAAAAGGATATTCCAAGATTGGTTGTCCAATCACTTCCCTCGAGAAAAGGGGGTTAAATTCACTTGGACATCAAAATGTGAAGAAAGATTTCAAGAACTGAAATACCTTCTGACCCATGCACCTATGTTTAATATTGCAGACCCTAATAATGACTCCCTCATGTGTACAAATTCCTACAAGGAAGGACTTGTAGGAGTCCTTATGCAAGAGGGACGTGTAATTTTCTACGCATCTAGGAAATTGAATGAGCATGAAATCAATTATGTGACCGACGATCTAGAGTTGGCTTCCATAGTGCATGCCTTAAAATTGTGGAGGAATTACCTCCTGGGTAGGATATTTGTACTTATGACAGACCATTGTGGGTTGAGGCACCTGTTTGATAAACCAAAACTCAATGCTAGACAAAATAGGTGATATCTCTCCTTAGTGAGTTCGATTTCAAAATCAAACACATCAAAGGGAAGGAAAATAGGGTGGTCGATGCCCTTAGCAAAAGTGTGAAAAAGATTCACCTGGTAGGAGTAAGCACTTGTGAAATAGATGTTAGGGAAATAATTATTAATGCACAAGAAACATATGCATTCTTCAGGATCGTGACCTCATACCTAAGGCAAGATCCTACATGGATAAAGTATGAAGGCTATCAAATGCTCAATGAAGGCATGTTGACCTACAAAAACAGATTGTATATTCCAAGATGTGATGACTTGAAGAGGTTCATAATGGATGACCTACAGAAGAGATCATATACTGGTCACCTAGGATATCAAAAAATGATCACGAGCACTAGGAAACAATTCTATTAGTCG
The DNA here is from genome assembly GCA_009831015.1 of Picea engelmannii. Classification (NCBI taxonomy): domain Eukaryota; kingdom Viridiplantae; phylum Streptophyta; class Pinopsida; order Pinales; family Pinaceae; genus Picea; species Picea engelmannii. Next base: position 141,361 of record ML799159.1, read on the forward strand.
GGACTTAAAAGGACATAGCTGACTATATGGGTAAGTGACTAGAATTATAGCAAGTTAAGGCATAACATTGGCATCCAACAGGGTTGTTACATCCTCTACCAATTCCATAATGGAAACAAGATACCATTTCCATGTTTTAATCACCGGATTACCAAGATCTGCTAAGAAAAATGATGCCATCATGGTAGAGGTGGAAAAATTGAGAAAATCTTCTCACTTCATTCCTATCAAGTCGAATTGCATGGCAATAGATATTGCCAACATCTTCATGAAGGATATATTCGGACACATGAAATTCCTAGAGATATTATATCCGACAGAGACACAAAATTCACTTCAAGATTTTGGAAATCCTTGATGGTTGGTCTTGAGACTAAATTGTTTTTTTAGCAAAACCTATCACCCCCAAAATGATGGATAGATAGAAAGAGTAAACCAAATATTAGAAGACATGTTAATGATGCATGTAATGCATCAACCTAAGAAGTGGTAAGACTACCTTCCATTGGTAGAATTTTCCTACAACAATGGTTATCAAGAGTCACTAAAGGTGAGCCCTTTTGAATCCCTCTATCATAGATAGTGCAATATTGCAATCAACTGGAGTAATCCAATGGATATAATTACAATCAAACTGGAGATGCTGAAAAAAATGGAGCAACAAGTGATTTAGATAAAACAAATTCTGAAAATTGCTCAGGATAGACAGAAGAGCTACGCCAATTGAAAGAGAACTCCCAGAGAGTTCAAGACATGAGACCATGTCTATCTCAAAGTTAGACCTAGGAAGAGTTCCCTAAGAATGGAATCTTGTGCCAAGATGGCACCTTAGTATTTTGGACCCTTTGAAGTCTTAGATAGAGTGGGACCTATAGCCTATAGGCTAGCACTCCCTCCCACAGTAAAGGCACATAATGTTTTCCATTTTTCATTATTGAAGAAATATGTACATGATTCTCAGCATATAATTGACTGTTCTATGATCCATGTGGAGACGGAGAGAGAATTCCTGCCAGAACTTCAATACATACTAGACAGGAAGGAAACCTCACTCAGGAACCAAACCATTGCACAGGTCAAGGTGCAGTGGAAACACTTTGGCCTAGATGAGGCTACGTGGGAACTGAAGGATGCCATGAGACAAACATATATGATTTTGTTTACTTCTATATATACATAGCATGTTGACAGAAAGAATATCGAGGATGATGTTCCTTTAAGGGGGAGGGAATTGTAACGCCCTGTTTCCCCCAGTTTGTAAATATAACTATATTGGCCAAAATCAAATGTGTGAATGTTTGATTTGATGGAACTTTGTATAAAAGGTCGATGAATGTAAATTCTATTATTTTAATAGAAAACCGATACATGTTGCATGAATGCTGGAAAGGGGATGTTCTAAGAGAGACCACGAATTCTACGAAAGAGATGGTGGAGGGGACAATGAATGGTTGCGTTAACCTCCACTGAACCAGTACTTTGCTGGATTTAATTGCTTAGGATCAGAACAACCTTCTGACCTAGGAATGAATTATAGTCAGGCTGGTAGGTGGGAAGACCTCCTCAATATTTAATGAGGGGATGGGGTAGACCACCCATATGTAAGGCTTCCAGACCTGACCATAGATTAGGAATTTGAGCCACACACAATCTTGTTGGAAAAGGAAAGAAAGGAAAGTGTGGGGGTCAGAGAGGAAATTTGCAAAGAGTACAAAGATGAGAGACGGAGCTCTCGGATTCAAGGAAGAACTGTGAAAAAAGTGTGTTTTGATTGTGGTAAATAGAGACTGAGTCGGGAGAAGGAGAGTAACCTTCATCCCTTTCTATTTATATTCCGAAAGAAGAGATTCAATCTCAAAGCATCATGGTATAGCTCAAGAGTGGCTAGTGGTAAATCCGTTAGGAGTGACTGAGCCTATGGTTGGGTGGAAACGAGCACCCCTTCCAACATTCTCTTCACATTAGTTGGTTTTGATAAGTGTTTCCATAGTTTATGCGTTGAATTGGGAATTAATGGTTACATGCATGTATTTACACATATGTTAATGGTTTCTACATTGAAATGGTTAAATTATGTATATATATTGGCTTCCTTGAGAAATTATGCTTCTGCTTTTCCCATATGGTCTAGTTAAACTCTCGAAGGTGTTTTCACTAGGGAGCTACCTCATAGCTCCAGAATTGGAGCAAACCTCTTGGCACTGCTACTATCTCAGTAACCTCAGGAGTTTACACCGCCCTATTTCAGAATTTAAGGTTCTGCGAATTAGGAAGGAATTTCCTTCACACTAGTAGCCTGAGAGGCCTTGAACTTGTGCCCAAGGCCTTAACTAAAACCTGGCTAAGAGTAGAGCTCATAGCCAAAGAGTCATCTGAAGGTCCATGTGACTTGGGTCTAGGAACCTTGCTCTAAGCCTGAAAGGAGCTAGTTCATAATGGTTTCATAGTTTCGGGAGTTCAATGCTTGGAATGTCAAACTTCACGATAGTCAAAGTTACCCGAAATACTCGAGTAATAAGAGCCATAGATGAATCAAGAAACTGACAGAGGAGATGAATGTGAACCATTCATTAGGAGGAAAACCTATGAAAGTCATCATATTGACTCAAAGACCCACTGGAGTTAACGAATCAAACACCAGCTTCTTGATTAGATCGATGGTTGGGAATCATTGTAGAACATGAAGGTGAAATTAGAGAAAATTCTAGTTCACGGCCCGTAATCAACCAACATCATTGATCTCATTGGGGATGGAGGATCAAAAACCACAATTATATAGATTCGGGTGAGCACTTCCTAGATTGGGGAGATTGGGCCCCACAATTATTGTGAACCATCGATATGTGAACAAAGATCGATGGTGGGGAATCATTGCAGAGTGTGAAAGTGAAATTAGCGGACGTGCTAGTTCACAGGCCGTAATTCACCAATGTTGTTGATCTCGTTGAGGTTGAGGATCAAAGACCACGATTAGACTGAGTTGGGTGAGTAATTTTCAGATTGCGGATATTGAGCTCTCTGATAAAGAGCGAGCACATTGGGGCCCTGCAATCACTATGAACCGTCGATCGATGAACAAATCGATATTAGCCAGAACATGACTGTGAAAATCTGAGGGAGGTTGAAATATGATTAGACTGGACTGATGACAACACATGTCACCCTTGAACCAACTACTTCTCAGCCCCTTTCACATTCATACCTCACCCACGTGGTTGGTGAAATGACTGGGATTATGGGAGTCCGAGACTTTAGGACTCCGGAGGAATGTGAGGAGTGAAGTTCTGAAGTACCGGAGTAGATCCTATTCGTTAGCAAAGGAAGGCACATGGAAGTAGATCATTGACTCTAGAGAAGAACACTCTAGAGGACTACAAGGAGTGAAGTTCCAAAGTTCTGAAGTCCATTGGAACCGTTTGTTGGGAGGAGGACATGTGGGCTCGATCTGTAACTCTGGGTACAGAGTAATTCAGAGGAAAAATGCATTGGAATTTTTTAAACTCCTGAACACCAAAGTCTCAAAGTGGATCATATCCATAGATCACGAAGGGATGCATGGTGCTCAATATGCAACTACTGGTATGGAGTACTTCAGAGGAAAATGGCATTGGAATGTTTGAAACTCCTGAACGCCGAAGTCCCGAAGTGGATCACAGTCATCGATTGCGAAGGGATGCATGGCGCTCGATCTATAACTCATGGTATGGAGTACTTCAGAGGAAAAAGGCGTTTTAATGGAAACTCCCAGATGTTGAAGTCTCGAAGTGGATCGCAACCATCGATTGCAAAGGGATGCATGGCACTTGATCTACAACTCTATGTACAAAGTACTTCAGAGTAAAATGGCATTGGAATGTTTGAAACTCCTGAACTCTAAAGTACTGAAGTGGATCACAGTCATCGATCATGAAGGGATGCATTATGCATTATCTGCAACTTTGGGTATGAAGTAATTCTGAGGAAAAAAGGTGTTGGAATGTTTGAAACTCCCGAACACCGAAGTCTTGAAGTGGATCACATCCATCGACCTCGAAGGGACGCATGGAGCTCGATCTGTAACTCTGGGTACAAATTGCTTTGGAGGAAAAAAAAGGCATTGGAATGTTTAAAACTCTTGAATGTTGAAGTCCTGAAGTGGATCACATTCATCGATCATAAAGGGACACATGGCACTCAATTAGTAACTTCAGATATAGAGTACTTCGAAGGAGAAAAGGATTTGGATTGTTTGAAACTCCCGAACGCCGAAGTCCCGAAGTGGATCACAGTCGTCGATCACAAGGGACACATGGAACTCGATCTATAACTCTAGGTATGGATTACTTCGGGGAGAAAAGGCTTTGTATCATTCGAAACTCCTGAACGCTAAAGTCCCGAAGTGAATAAGGGACATCGAAATCCCTAAGGACATGCAGCGTCAGATTGGGAACTTCGGAGATTTTCCACTCCAGAGGATTCACATGGTGGTTGTCTTGGTGCCTGTTGTCTTGGCGTCTGGTCATAGCCCATGGTCATATGAAAGTATAGAGGGATGGAATAACCCAAATAACTTGGGAGAGGATTTCTACCAACTTTGAGCTCGGTTCAGAGCATGGAGACCATGGCTGGAAAGCTCTAGAAGAGAAGAATGGAACATAGACCCTAAATGAGGGTGTTGATTTTCTTAAGAAGAATGAAATTTTTACACCCCACCATGGGTGTGTTACAACCACCCCTAGTGGTATGAATTCAAATAATATAATCATGTGATTTTATAAAATAACTATGGCTGAGGAAATTCTTACCTAAATTCCCTTCAACAATTATGCAATAAGAGTAATTAAAACTCATACCTACATGGGTGCCATTAAATGAATTTGATGCTACCCGATTAGTTGATGGTAGTAAAATCTTTCATGTCTCTCTTTATCAAACTTATAACCAACACTTCAACTTTTTGTTGCTTCCTTTCATTTGCAACAACATTATCAACAACACTTGCAAACATGAAAGAATTCTCTTTCTGAGTATGGTTGTTCAACCAACCATACTTTAATTGATGCTACAACAATATAAATAACCTCTTTCTCCCTATATCATATTTCTTATTGAACCCAGAAAACTTCCAGTCTTCTTGGACTCTTGAATCTTCCTGTGCTCTCACTCTAATCATTATGCATGATTATTTTTGACCTGAGCACTTTCTAGCCAAATCACTCTTGGATGCCTTTTCATTTCCAACCAAATACTTAGATGATATTAACCTTCATCTTTCATTAACTTCCTAGATCCATCTATCCCTACTCAAATTTGGATGAATTGAAATTCCAATCAAGTTGTTTTATAGACCTTGTATTCTTCAGCATCCATTTACTTTTCAACTAAACTACTTCAACCCCCCTTTTCTTTTTGATTGACTACCTTAGTACTTGAGGTTTCTTGTACCTTTCTCTTCTCTTTTCCCACTAGTCTCAAACTTCAATTGCATAGCCAATCTATATCATACTGTAAGCATGCACATATGCCCCCTTTTCTAGCTTCATAGAATTACTTGACATCCTTTGTTTTTGAAACATTTCTTCAACTATATTGTTGAAATTTATTTGATAGCTACAACCCTGCACTACTACATATGGGCGGATTATTCCACAAAAATTTTCCACGCTTCCACTAGTTTCATATGTTTTTTAAACAGGGCAGGATTTTCGTCGCTATTGCCACGAAAGTTTGTCGCAATATTGATAAAAATCTTAATTTAACCTAGTCAGGATTTTCGTTGCTATAGCGACAAACTTTCGTGGCAATAGCGACGAAAATTTTGTCTATCTCATTGGTCGGTGTTAACGGCTAGTTGACTATTTTATCTATATATACGTGACTTTAAGAGACTTTACGACACAATTGCTATAGTTGTGACACTGTTCTTGGCTTTTGTTTGAGATGTTTATTTTTTCCGTCAGCCACCGGTTGAACAAATCCAATTCTCTATCTACATAGCTCAGATTTTGAACTTGCAAGGTTAGTATGCTATTTTTTATTGATGTACTCATTTAACTTGTAACTTTTTTTTCAAATGTCCAAATTACATTTAGCTTATTTTTTCCTTGATAATATATTTATATAATATGTGTAGTTATACCATATTTCATGTCTTTGGTTTTTGGATATAGTTAGTATATTCTATGGAAAAGGGTATGTGGATTCCATAATATTCTAGGTTTATGGAATCCACATACCCTTTTCCATTCAATTGTAGCTATAATCTCTCTCTCTTTTCATTGATAAAGATATGGAATTGCTCTTGAAACTCAACCCTAATAGGTGAAATGATAGTAATTGATTGCTATATTCCCTGCTTTAGCAGGGACTAATAAGATACATAAACACTAACCCTAAACTTATGTTAGGTGTGTATGTCGTTATTATATAAAGAAAATATTTGTACACATATGACCTTATTATAAAGATGCTATCTATGTCGTCATGATGTTGATCCTCTACAAATATGATCACCTTATTATAAAGATGTTGACCTTATTATAAAGATGTAGGTCACTGTAAATAAACATAGCATAATCAAAATGAGTAGCCAAAATATAAAAAATTGACAACTTAATGTTTGGTATGGTGTAGGTAAGACAATTACTTGTTAGGACAAGGATTTGTCACAATGAACGAAAATGATAGGAAGCTTGCTTAGTTAAGAGTGGCATTAGAGGCGAGGGGTGATGGAAAATGTTATTTCCCTTGCTATGATTGTAGAGGCTTGAAAAATAGAAGACTTTTAATAACAACAACCCAAAAACACTGTAGGGAGAAGGGGCACGCCGAAGGGAGTTATGAATATCGTCCCTTGGTAAGAGGATTCAATATTTAATGTATTCTATGTAATAATTAGTATGTCATAAATTTTAGTAATATTTCTTATTAGGATTTTTATATTTTCTATACACACTAACTTTTCTATGTTGTTTTTTAAATATATAGATGATGCCCCCAAAGTGTCGACCTCTAGAGAGTTATTTGTCAAGTACTAGCATAAATACTACTTTACATGGCGATGAAATTTGAGATCAGAATATTGAAGTTGTTGATCAAGTTATTAATGATGATATGGATGGAGATAACATTAGTGATTCAAATTGGGAAGATGAGATACATAGATTGATCCAAGACATGTTTGCTCCAATGGATGAGGACAACCAGGATGATAGTCATGATGTTGATCCTCTACTCGAGAAGTCACGTCAACCTCTTTATGAAGGCTCAATAATAAATATTTTATCTGCTATATTGTTGTTGGTGAACCTGAAGGTTTTGA
>ML799159.1:170298-195846 GCA_009831015.1 Picea engelmannii
AATTTATTATATCTACTACACATGATAAATGTAGATATTCCAAAATGCAACTTTACATGAGTGAAGAAGATAATTACATCTTGTTTTTATGTTTCAACATGGTATAAAAACTACCATATTATTTAGTCTAGTTTACTCTAAAATGTATATCGACTTTACAGATTCAAGCTTCCCACATGAGCTTATTCCTGGCTCTCCTTTCTTAACAACAAAATTATGAAATTTATACTTTAATCCTCCTTCAAGCCATGAATTACCTTGGTTCAATTAAATTACTCTACTGCAACTCGCTATAACTCTGTTGCAACTCACTATAACTATGTTGTAACTCTGCTGCAACACTATGCTGTAACTGTACTTTCTCCTTCAAATTTTGTGTTGTTACTCCACTTGTTGTTACTCACTATTACTCTGTTGCAACTTGCTATAACTCTGTTGCAACACTTTCTGTAACTTTGTTGCAACTCACTACAACTATGTTGTAACTCTGCTGCAACACTATGCTGTAATTGTACTTTCTCCTTCGAATTTTGTGTTGTTACTCCACTTGCTGTTACTCACTATTACTCTGCTACAACTCACTATAACTCTGCTGCAACACTTTCTATAACTCTGCTGCAACTCACTATAACTATGTTGTAACTCTGTTGCAACACTATGTTGTAACTGTACTTTCTCCTTCAAATTTTGTGTTGTTACCCCACTTGTTGTTACTCACTATTACTCTGCTACAACTTGCTATAACTCTTCTGCAACACTTTCTATAACTCTGCTGCAACTCACTATAACTATGTTGTAACTCTGCTGCAACTCACTATAACTATGTTGTAACTCTGCTACAACACTATGTTGTAACTGTACTTTCTCCTTCGAATTTTGTGTTGTTACTCCACTTGCTGTTACTCATTATTACTCTGTTGCAACTCACTATAACTTTGCTGCAACATTTCTATAACTCTGGTGCAACTCACTATAACTATGCTGTAACTCTGCTGCAACACTATGATGTAACTGTACTTTTTCCTTCGAATTTTTTGTTGTTACTCCAAGGAGGCTACAATAAACAAGTTCGAGAAATGGTATTAAGATATCATCCATAAATCTTGTAAGTGTTGTCATAGTATTGTGTAATATAAATTTCATAATGACTCACTCATGCATTCCATGTGTTTTTTTGAAAGTAATATTCCAAATTATTCTTTGTGTATATTGTCATATTGGTATCCTTACTTCTAATCCAACTTCATGATAACACATGCTTACAATATTTGGTTGATTAGTGCCTTGATTATTTGTAGGGGATATATATTACAATATATTACAATATTACAATATTACAATGTAATAGTAATTCCATATTACAATGTAATATGGAATTACCATATTGCATTGTAATATGGCATACAATATGGTATACCATATTTCATGTAATTTTTTTTTTTAAACCTAAATTCATCGTCGCAATATTGACGCAAGTTCGTCGGAAAATTTTTACTATTTTACTACAACAGTCTCTATAGCGATGTAACTTCGTCACAATTTGCCACGAATATTCATCGCATATACTGCATGTGCGTCATAAATTTGGTTTTGAGATATTGCACTCGTCGATATTACCATGGATTTTCATTGCAATTTGCAACAGAATTTCATTACACGTTCAGCAGCTGTGTCATAAGCTATTGGCTTGGCATAACTTTTCATCCCAATTGCGACGACGTTTCGTCGTAATTGCCACATTTCTTCGTTGTTATTGCGACAATAGTTCGTCGTAATTACGACGATGCATAGGGTTAACTGATATTGAAGGTGGTGACACATGGAGAGCTAATTTTTTCCATGTTTCCATGCACACTTGGATCATGGATATAGCGGTGAAATTATTCCGACGAAAAAAAATCTTGACTTTCGTGGAAATTGTGACGGATAAGTGTGGCAATATCAATGAAAAACCGTCGCAAATTCGCTCATATGTACTAGTGTTGGGAATTACTTGGATTTTCCTCATATTTCCTTCTTCATCCAAGAAAGTGAATGTGTTTTTATGACATTCTAAGACAACACGGTGTTGGTCCAACCAACCCATACCGACTAAAAAATCATATGAACCAAAATGAAAGATGTTGCAATCTGCCTTGGTACTCAACTCATTCATTCCCACTGGACATGTCTTGACCAAATCAATTACTTTTCTCGTGGCTCCTGTAGCTAGCTATGCTAGCTAATATTTCCCATGCTTTCTTCTTGGCAATTGCAAGCTTTCCACTACCTTAGGCTCTATATAGCTATTACTATCTCCTGAATCCTTCTACTTCATGGTTATTGACCATACCTTCTACTTCATTCATGTGTGATTGAAACTTTTCTTTCTTATTGTCTAGGGATACATACATCCTTGGTACACTTATGCCCATGTCCTCCACTATTTTTACTTGTTGTACATTGTGGAAAACTCTCAATTTTTCACTTATGTGAGGACAATATCTATACCTATGGTCTCCTTTACAACTCCAACATTTTATTGGTGGATATCTTGCCCTTTTCCCACCTCTCTCAACCATTCTAGGCTATCTAAAAAATGGTTGTCCTTGAGGATTTTTTTTGAAAAATGGTGGCTTGTTTCCCTTCTTCCTATGTTCCATCATGAATGCCTTCTTGTCCTCCCAAGCCTTCTAGAAAGTAGGATCTTATTTTTGTTGATCATATAAGCACTTGTCTCTTCTTATGGTTTCCTCCAAAGTTTTAGAATCATTGTACTGATTTTTTTTTTTCATTGATGAAAGATGGTAGCCCACTAAAGTATATTTGGATCTTAACTATCTCATCCTTGATGAATGAGACATACTTCAAAAATTCTAAAAATATCCTTTCTTACTCATCAATGGTCATGCTGCCCAGTTTGAGTTCAAAGAACTCTTTCACATTTTGTCATAATACCTCTTCGTCAAGTATTTCTTTTCAAAATACTTCTTGAATTCCTTCTAAGTCACATTCTTATCCTTAATGTTCTGCACTTGCACACGTTGGTCCCACCATATGGATGTTTTTCCTTTCAACTGATAAATTGAAATTATTCCTTCTGCATGAGAAGAATAATTATGCATTTGGAAATATGTTCTCATGCCCAACAACCATGTCTCGACATCTCATCTTTTTGAATGTAAGCCTCTTGTGAACCATCCATCTCTTTGTCCTCTGTGATAACTTTGTTCTTCTCCTAAAACTGTTAAATCTACAAAAAATGTGCAACCAATAGAACATTGTCAAGTTAATTGTTCTCAATAATTTCATGAAGACATGAACCATCCTGATTCATTAAAATATAAAACTTCTTTATGTTGTTTTCCTGAGAAATTAATTATCCAGAACCAATTTCTAGGTGAACAATTATCTTCTATTGTTCAAGACCTTTCCAATGGCTACTCCCTTGCTCCATTCTGAGTTTTGAGCAGAAAGTTAGGACGATTTGAACAATGGTGCTTCCTAGAAGGTAATCTTTGCACAGTTGTTCTTATTTCTCAAAGCCGAATTGGCTCTTGGATCCTTGCTGGATCCTCTCTTCAGGTTTATAGAATTTCCTTACTTCCTTAGAAGTAGGTCCATGAAATCAAGAATCTCACGAGATCTTTCTCTAAGCCCTTTCATGTTCTTAAATTTATTTTTGGGTGCTAGACCCTTTTTCTTTGGCCCCCAATTCATGTGACCATAGGTTGTGACCAAGCACTAGGCTGATAGGAACTTATCCAAAACTTCAACACTTCAAATCTTCTGGCTTTAGATAATTTCACACCTTCTTCTATCATTTCTTCTGAAAGCTAAACTCCCAAACCTTTTAACCTTCCGAGGCCCACGTAATATTGTTGTAATCATATAAGATGATGACACATAGTCCCCACGTGTCATATTTATAATTGGTCCAACAAGGTTGACAAAAGTACAATTATGAATAACATGGGGCATGTCTAGGGGAGGTCTACATCACCTCTGGTGATGTCATCATGCCATGTCATACCTCATTCTTCAACACTTCATAGCTCCGACACTTCGGGCTTCAGAGGTTTTCACAACTCCAAACTTCCAATCCCCTGGAGCGCCAAATTGGCGAACTCATGAAGGATTGTGGATCAATAGTCCACGATTTCCCAACATCCAAAGACTGATATTTACTATGGAACTCCAGGATTTGGGAGTTTTCGAAGCATTGTTGCATAGATCCATCGGAGTGTTGGACCAAGAAACTCACAAACAACACATCAACGGACCATGCCTTCTTACTAACCAACGACCACGATTAACTTCGGGAGTCCAGTATTCGAGAGTTCTAGACTGTCCATACTCTCAATCCTTCTAGAGTGCCAAGTCTCCAAACTGTTGCATCTATTTCCATGTATCATTTCCTGATCAACAATCGAGATTAACTCCAACCTCTTAGAGTTCTTGATTCAATCAACCAACAACAAAATTCCTTTAAAGTACCTAGTCTTCGGACCTTGGGATATGGCACCATGCATCCTCTTTGTACAATGTTCAAGATCGAATCTCACCCTCTGGCTTCAAGAGTCCTCAACCTCAACTGCTTATTCCTTGAATCCACAAGAGTGCGAAGTCTACGGACCATGGGATCTACTGTCGAGTTTTCTCTCCCGATCAACGGTGAGGATTTACTCTGCTCTTTGGAGCTTCAAGCGTCTTCATACTTAAAAACTATTGACCAAGTTCCTCTAGAGTTCCAAGTCTTCAGACTGCAGGATATGGAACCATGCCTCCATTGTGATCAACGGTTTCCGTGTTTGAAATAATAAAAAATGAAAATGTCACATCGAAACTTTGTACTTTTCAAATTGTGGGGATGCAGATTAGCAGTTTTGGAGAAACCCTCCGATCATTCCACAATTGACCTGATGCTGACATGTACCCCTCTAGGGAAACCACGGTTTGGATTGCAATGCCACCCTATAGAATTCCCCCCCAAGCAACTTCAAATTCCACAATGTATCCTAGTCGTCAATATTGATGGATCATGATCAAATCTATTTCAACCTTGATCTAAATAATTTCTTCACCAAATTTAACTACCTTTTGCAACCATCAGGAGTGCCACTAACCATGCTCTAGAGGAGTGCCACATGGAAGAACACTAGAAGCGGACATGTGGCCCAATCAGGCGGGTGATACATTTCATGTTCTAACTAGCACAATCAGTCTTCGAAAAGTACCTAACTCATTGACACATGGCATGCATCCTGTGTGCCCACATCATCTCAGGTGACGTCGAGAGGCCACATCACTCCAAGACTTTGAGACTTTGGGACTTCATAACTCCGGGACTCCGAAACTTTGGAGGATTTCGATGTTGAACACCACAAAATCCCCGGACTGTCGAAATTATGAATAGGTTGATCTACAGACATGTGTCTCTGCTAATGAATGATCCAGATTAACTCTGGACTTCGGGAATTCAAGAGTTTCTTCCACACTACTCCAAAAATTCCTTGAACATAAAATTCCCAAATACCTGCTAATCTTCGGACAAGTTTCCTTAAACACGAGTGGTCCAAATTAACTCTGGAGTTTGGGACTTTGGGATATTTTCCTCCTTGAATCTTGAGGACTCACTTTTCCCATAGTGTCGAACCTCCGAACTGTCGTGAGATCTACGACTCACATTCACTCATGTGCAAATCAGACGGTTGGGATATTCTCTTCACGACTACACCTTACCTCCTTCTCTTGGATTGATCTAACGACTCTTATATGTCTTTGGCAAAATCCAATGGTCAATCACTTGTCCCCATGATCTACAACATAGAACCACTCTGGGATTTCAGAGCTTCGATGCTTTTTCCTCTTTTACGACAAGGAAATTCAAACAGCTAGAGTGGTGAAGTCCCGAAGGACTTCGGTGCTTAACCACCATGCTCATTTTTCCATATCTGACAGTTTTGAAGGGTCTACCTTCTCCCGAACAAATCCCACTGCCCAAATTAAACTTTGTGGCCCAAGTCCACAATTTTTGTGGTTTCTTTTCTTTACATATTTTCTTGAACCGTTATACCTCTTGAGCTTCTGAAAACAGCCAAGGTGTTCCCTTGATGTACCCTTGGTACTCAGGAATGCTTTGAAGCTTGGATTTTTTCCATTTCGAAAACAATTGCGTCTGAATATCTTGTATAAGTTTCCACTTACACAACCCATCCAGACTCAGTGTTGAAACCATGGGATCTGATACCATTTTGTAACATCCACATCCTCCTAGGTCGACCATTCTACTCAAAAACACCCTCTTAATCTTTATTTTCTTCTCTAACCAAGTTTTGATATAGATATACATATACATACATATATACATATATAGTTTACGTCTGCATTAATCTGTGTATGAGCAGAATGCTTATATCTGTTAAATTTGCATTATATATATATATATATAATGCAAATTTAACAAATATAACATTTTTCTCATACACAGATTCATGCAGAAGTGATAGTAAAAACATACATGCAGTAAACAAAGGAAATATTGTAAATATAATGGCATGTATAGAATACACAACATAAAAATTAACATAGAGATGGTACTTATATTTTTATGAAAATCACCAATTGCGTGCAGACCTTCCACGAACCTCCTAGCCTTATACCACACTTATCCAAGCTATATGCAGTGGGTCACCCCTGAGCAGGGACTAAAATCCACCCAGGGTAAAGGGAATCCTAGGCTAGGCTAATACTACAAAATGTTGCACAATGCAACAGGAAGGATTCCCTCCCAGGAGCCTACTTACATCCACTGCTCACAAAATCTCATTCCCCACATGCCTGTCCCACCCCAGGAATATACACCTTCAATGTTCCACATTCCATTTGCTGCTCCACTTCCCTTCCAGGGCTTCAACAACAGGTTGAATCAGGAATTATCAGAGCTCTGTATCTTTTGCTGGACTCCTTCTAGGAGAAATCACTTCCCTAACAATCTCTCTCACATGGAGAGAGTTTCTCACAAGCCTCACAACTTGCTTCTTCAATCCATGGGCCTGAAAACCCACCTCTTCAAAACCACAAGCATGACAACTTTCTTCTTTTGTCCAACTCCTAATTCAAATGGGTAATCATAGTAGAAAAATCGAGTATGGGTTCCGGTAATGACAGCCAGCCACACCAATCTAGAGAAAAACATAGGTAGAAACAACACTCAGGTAAGGCAGGGTACGGGCTCAAAAAAATACCAGTGCGTGAAAGTTACAAAAGTTCACGATGGAAGAGGGTTAAAAAATAGTGAAAATTTGTTGAATTCATGCATGCTCAGTCCGTGAGTGAATGGGGAAAAAATATACCCCAAAACAGATGAATTTTCCACATATATTTGCATGTGTTCTGGATGACAAATGGCTCTCTAAGAGCTCACTTCCCCTCCACTTGGGATTCATTCCTCCTCCCAAAATAATTTAGGATAAAAGGTTATTTCCAAAACTTATCCTTTTATGAATATATTATAATATTCCTTTGTAGGAAATTCCTCAAGCTTAACCCCCTTTCCTAGCCTCTTAGCCCCTTCCCTTTCCCTTCCTAATGGAGCTTAGTCCCCCATCCTCATTTATCATGGTCAGTCTACACACAATGATGTATTATATTAATTATATGAGTGTTACATATATAAAAATAGGCTCATTGTCCTTTGCATCTAGGCTCACTGGCCTAATATTCACATATGCCTCCTAGCTTATAATAACTTGGCTCAACATCTTATAAAACATGTTTACAATTCATAATTACAATTGGGGCTCGACCTTGGGGTATTACAGTGTTTGTGCTAGGTTGTGAAAAATACAATTTGTAATTACTCAATCCAGGAAGCTCCTATCACACAAGAGTCAAACAAGAGGCTGCGTGGAGGACGGTTACAAAGATATCCACTCCTGATCCCAACAAATCATTTGGGATAGTGTGTATTGGGGGTGAATCTTGTAGCGTTATTGGCCCGACTTGTGTCATACCTCTGAGACACTTGGATCCATCCAAGGTACTCTAAGAGTGATTTTGTCCTTGTTGCATTTCAAGCCTCAGGAGGATCTTCAGGCTTAGTTACCCTGCCCATACACTCGCTCGAATGTTGACTGTACCTCCCTAGTTGTTGATTACAAGTTGATGGCCTAGTTTCCGTTATATAGGTTGAAACATAAGTGAATGAAAGGGGTGTATCATGGTACCTGAGGAATACTCTGTACTCTATGGGAAACACCTAAAGGGACCTTCGTTCAAAGGTCTGGGTAACTTCTTCTCCTAGCTAGTCATTTTCCTTTGTGAATGCTTTGGACGATCATGACTTCATCTCCTTGGGTCGGAAGCATTTGGAAGGCTCATTTGTTTGGCTTGTATATTTTTAGGATTTTCTTCTTATCGGTGTGCTCTGTTCTCCCTAGTTTTCAATAGTGAGTTAGTCAGTCATTTCTTTGGGTCTATGACCTAAGGTGGTAGACTGTCCACTCCATCAGTCGTGAGGATTTTTCGGTCTTCCTCTTAGAAACGTGGAGTCGCCTCTTTACATGCGTTGTTGTTTTATACCATTGGTTTGCCAGATTCACTGTGTGACTTTTACGGACTTGAAAAATCCTGCAAGGGAAGAACCTATGCATAAGATCTTCATGGAAAAATTTCCTTATGATACCAACCAAGGAACCCATTTTCAAGGGGATTCTTGTTCTTTTTCTTTCTTCGGAAAAATTGGTGTCCCTTTAATGGCCACTTTGTACATTCCTTGGTTGAATGTGGGACTATGGGTTTGGTTGGGTACTATTCAAAATGTACCAAATTATCTTGATGCTTCTTAGTTAAGCACCTTATTTCATGGGCATCATGTTTATGTTCCTTCGTCAACAAAGTATTCTCCTCCTCCTTATACCTTCTCTAGTGAAAGTATAGCTACTAGTTATCGAAAGTATAAATGAAACATAAAGAGGAAGAATAGGAAGAAGAAATAACCAACCTCTATAAGTCATGTTGGAGGTAGTTTGTCAACCTCTACAAGTCATGTTGAAGAACAACACCCAACCTCTATAATTCATACTGGGGGAAAACTTATAGTCGCTACTAGTCATACTGGGAATAGGTATGTAGCCTCTGTGAGTCATGTTATCGACCAATCACAAACCTCTGTAAGGCATGTTGGAGATGTGCAACCAACCAATGTTAGTCATGCTATGGGAATTTATTCTGTTGAGAAACCCAAGTGGATAGGACATAAACCTAAGTTACCTTGTAATATTTTCAAGGGAGATCACCTTACTCATCTGTGCCTTCACATTCTAGAGGCACGAAGATTGTGGTCCTTGTCTGCAAGTGATTTTGATTCTAAGTCTTATGAGGTTTCCTCACAGCCTATACAACCATTGGTTGATGAAGTGGTCATGCCGATGCAATATTTGGTTGATCCCACTCCTCTTTTGGGGGGTGATGTGCCTTTAGACCATGTTCTCTCGTAGCCTATTCAGCCAGTGGTTGAGGAATTTGTCACACCGATGCAATATTTGGTTGATCCCACTCTTCTCTTGGAGAGTGTTGAGTCTACCAAAGTGGTCACACCGATGCAATATTTGGTTGATCCCACTCTTCTCTTGGAGAGTGTTGAGTCTACCAGAGTGGTCATGTCGATGCAATATTTGGATGATCCCACTCTTATGATAGGGAGTGATGTGTCTACCGACTATGTTTTTAGCATTTCTAGTTCAGTACTTTAAGAACAAGGGGGCATTCCACTCACTTCGAGCACACCCCCTCCAATTCCTAGGATGGTTTTCTTTGATTGGAATGACCTTGTTGAGCCTTGCCTTCCTTCTTTTGAACCTTTTCAAATAAGGGTTGAAGTTAATTCAATTTTTTTTACCGATATATTGTGAATAAAGGAGCCTCCACGAGTATTTTATCCTCCTCATCTTGGCAAGATTTGGTTTCTCCCAAGCTCGTGTCTTCTTCACATGAGTTTTTGTATTTTGACATACTTCCTAGTGAATATTTGGGGGTTCTTCCTCAGTTTCCTATCTTGGTAGGTGAAAATATCGTCCTTATCGATGTTATAGTGGTGCAAGGCTCGTTAGATTTCAATACGCTTCTCGGGCATGATTATGTATATTATATGAATGTTGTAGTGTCTACGCTCTTCCAGGTGATGAATTTCCTTCACAATGGAAGCATTGTCACTATCGACTAGATATCATTTGATAATCACCAACCTAATTTGATGTTAGTTTAGACTGCCCCTTTATATTTTCTTGGTGTTCGTGTAGACTCTACCCCACCACGAGTTAATTATGTGGTGTCTTATTCTCAATTTTCAATTTCTTCTAATCAGGAACCTGTGCAATCATGTTTTTCTTCTCAATACATGGTCTTGGAAATTGATCAATTTTTTTATCATATGGGGGCATGGGAGCCCTTGTTTCCCCCTATTGGTCTGAGTGGTCTTGAGTTTCCTTTTGAATCTGATATCACTATTTGTAGATCCTCAAACCCTCATGCTTTTGATTCTTCATTGATAGACTCTACCAGTCTTGGCCAGAACCTCCATCGTCATATGGAATATGGTCAATTTTCTTCACCCTTTGGGGCTGTTGACCCTCCTCGTTCACGTGATTTCTTAGATATTGAACTTCCTTCGGATGAAGCTATCCTTGAAGCCATGACTACGGTTTCTATACCATGGAAATAATTACACCATGGTTTGTGGTTTCTTCCCTTTTGGCAGATTCTAGGTTAGATCCTAACAGTGGGATCTACTTGAACTACTACCATGCATGAATCATAAGGTTGTGTGGTGCTTTGTACCATAATGTACAGTCCAATTTTGTTTTTTTCAAGTTTTTTATTCAATAACACCTCTTATTTTCTGAATTTTCTATCTATATTAGATCTATTAACTTCTGGATGAGTGTTATTGGCCTTATATGCAGGAGCTTGGAGAAATTTTTCTTTGAATTTTGTTCATCGTATCGATTTGTTCTGACAGGTATTGATCTCAAAACTGGCATATAGGTTATATTTTTTCCCTACTTGCATTTTTGCATTATCCGTTTCCTGGTTCATTTGGCCTTAGGATCGACCCCACTAAATTGCGACACTAACTTTTCTTGTTGATAAGTGTGTCATACTTTATGTGGTAGAGCCTTCCTTCCATGGGCATCCTAGTTAGAGCCTCATTTTCCATTTGGTTCCCATGTAGAAGTATTTCATAGGCACAAGAGTCCTTTTAGCACTGCCATGATTATGTGTCAAATCCTCATTCTTATTCATTTTTTCTGGCCTATACCCATGGGACTCCCCTAAAGCATGGATTTTTTTTTTCAAGATCGCTTAAATTTTGAAAGCAACATCCAATGAGAGATTATTTAATATTTTCGATCTCGTCTGGAATAATTGAGAAAATAATCCCTCATGGATATTCTTTAAGCCCTTTTTTAGACTCTCTAAAATTGAAAAGATTGTTGAGCGATCTTGTTTCCCTTCACGCTCATTAAACTCAAATTTGAAGGAACATCTGTCTGGCAGTAGTTAACCCCTTTTTTGGTTCAGATGGTTAATTTATGAATAAAGGTATGCCCTAGGACCTTTGGTTCTCTAGGAGAGAATTATCAGGTGTAATTTTAACCCTTTTTCAGGGAGGGACTAATTTTTTGAAAAAGGCACATTTTCCTTGGTTTTGGTTTATCTATTTTTCGGGCCTTGGAGATTACTTA
The DNA here is from genome assembly GCA_009831015.1 of Picea engelmannii. NCBI lineage: Eukaryota > Viridiplantae > Streptophyta > Pinopsida > Pinales > Pinaceae > Picea > Picea engelmannii. The sequence continues at coordinate 182,025 of ML799159.1, forward strand.
CGAAAAAGGAACCCCCTTAGAGTCCATAGTTAAGCTCTTTTCAGACTCCCTAAATATGAAAATATTATCGAGTGACCTTGTTCCTTTCACACTTGTTAACTGGTTCAGAAAGAACATCTATTTGGCACAATTTTAACCCTTTTTTGGCCAATAGATTATCCAGGAAAAAGGTACATTTCGGGAGACTTGTCTTCTTGGAAAAAGGTTGTGAGTCCATAGTTAAGCTCTTTTCGGACTCCTTAAAATTGAAAAGATAGCCGAGTGATATTCTCTCTATCACACTCATTAAAATGGTTTTGAAGAGACGTCCTTTCGGTATAATTTTAACCATTTTTCGAAATGACTGGACTAGTTACGAAAAAAAAACACTCTGGAGTCTTCTTTTAGTGTTTTTTAGACTCTCTAAATGTGAAAAACCACCGAGCTTACCTTCTTTGGGCTTGTAAAAATTCACATGGAATGATTCTTTTTGTGTCATACTTAATCGCATCACATGTCTCATCCTTGCATCTTTGGCCTAATGCCAACTTCATGTTTCTATTAACTGAACCTTCCAAGCATTCCTTAAATGCAAGCCTTGCAACACTTTTTCATTGCGATCTAACACCTTGACCCATGAAGGAATTTCCTTGAGTGTCCTTATCTTGCACATGTCTCCTTACACTGTGCATCAGTATGTTCCATGTGCTTGGAACTACTTTTCTTGCCCACGACATTCGTTCCTCCTTTGTAACGTATTATTCTTTTATTCTTTTTCAAGCTTGTTAACAATTTGAAAAAGACAAAAAATCAAATATTCCAAAAAGAGGGGATGGGATATACATTCTCTTTTTTTCGGAAGAAAGATAGTCACTCTTGGAAAAATCACATCCTTCCCTTTGTTCACCAAGCATTGGGATCTAGTATGACCTTAGGAATTTTTTCTCGTTACATAGAGATGTGTCCTCCTCCATTTGGTTACTCTTCCAAACATATCAAGAGTTTGTGGTGCCTCATGTATCACAGAATTATGTCAAATTTTATCTTCCTGAGTCTCATAATGTTGTTCTTTTATCCAGGGGAAGTTTTATCCAACTTGAGTCTACCATTCTTTAGTTTATCTCTTCACCTTCATGATTCAGCCATCCCAAGAGTCCAGTCAAGTTAAGATTCAAAACCAATGAAGTTTTGTGCATGATGATTGAGGTCCTCTAGTATTTCCCCGACGACATGTCAAAGACCTCAAGGTAGTGAGTCTTACACTTCTATTGTACTCCTACCTTAATTTTTTAAGATCTTGAAGTTTTTTCTCGAGTTATGAAGTCCTCATCTCTAGCTGGAGGTGTCAATGCTTCTTGAAGATGCATATTATATTGTACTTGTATATTTTCAATTGATTTTGAGAGGTAGATGCATTGTGTATTTCTTGTGACTACACTTTATATAGACATTTATATGACATGGATCTGCAATGTACTTGATTGGCATCCATGCTTAGTTCATCCCAATCATGCGTATTCCTGCCACGAAGATATTATCATTGTTTTGCATATGGAATGATCTCGAACTCTGGTCCCAACCTCACTCGACTATGTGACTTCCCATTGGTAAATATATTGTAATGTATTTTAGCCATCAATTTCTCTTCTGACCTCACACATTATGGGGGATCTATTATATTCCAAAAATGCCTTACCTATGCATACATGGCATCAACCTTTCCACTTACATATTTTTCCAAAATACTGTTGAGGATTCTTCTTAAAAAAACTATTTTTTTGAACATGTATGTGCCCTACTGAGATGATATCCCATGTACACACATGAGTTGCATACTAGTTATCCCACATACATACACGAGCTGTAGACTAGTTAGCCCGCGTTTACCTCAAAAAATTGCAAAAAATATAAAATTGCAAGGAATTTGGTGTAGTTTCCGGGCTATAGAGGGTTTCCCAACCATTTTACCCATTTCATCCCATCCCCAAACCGAATAAACATATTTTTCTCATATAAAAAGAGGTCTTTGGGTCCCATTTACAACAACAAGCAAGAGAATAAGTAAACTCTGCCAAAATGCCTTCCCCTTCTTAGCCCAAGTTTTGCATCCTATTCTGAGTTTTGGCCTCAACATTCCACTCCAACCCTTTCTCTTTATACAACCCTTTCTCCTTTCCCAAGTGGAAAGTTGGTTGTGAGAGGCTTGCATGGGATTGATGCACTTAGAGCCAAGATAGAGGAGCCCAGACCTGGTTCGCGGAGCGATTTTCGATGAAGGTTATAATATTTATGATCTTACTATTGAATACAAGAGTTCTTTCCTGTCCCAAAACATTGTGTCTATATGATTTTATTGATTTATGCATTTATGTCTATATCTGAATATTGAAAGTGTTAAGTAGAGATTGTATACGTTCTAGCATTGTTTTCCTAAGATTTTCCAAGTCAACTTTAGGAGGAGACCCACAATATAGGAAGTTGCAAAGGAAACAGAGGGCTACACCAACCAGAAGGACCAAAGGTACACCTACTGACCTTCTTTCCTCTCTCTTGTCTTTCAGGTTAGATATTTTTTGGGTAGCTTAGGAATATAAATGTCTTTTAAGGGAAGTCAATGCTCTACCTATACCTTGACCTAGTATAGGGGTATTTTCCCTACTAGAACCCACCTAGGTATAAATTCCACTTGTGACTTGTTTTAACCTTGTGCATCAATTGGGGATGGCAATGTATGAGCCATTTCACTATCATAGTTCTTGATTTTGGGATGAGATGTTTCCAAAAATTTAGTCCATTGAGTCTAGCTTGGGTGGTTAAGTGAAAGAAGTCATTATCCTCCCCACCTAGGTTCTAATCCCTTGTGAGATGATTGAGATTGACAAGGTTACCAACTATCTCACTCTTACTCTCTTACTTACAAATTCTTCAGAGTGAGATAAGATGTTCCAATTTTGTTTTTATCCCTAAAGGTTATCTCACTCAATTAAACCATCCACTTTCAATAATTTTTTTTCTCCAACTAGAATAGTTAACCTTTTAATATCGTAGAAATATTCCTTCTAATTAATATAAGTGGGCTCTTAACCACCAATGTTTATGCTCTATGTCCTTTGAAGAGGTCCTTTTGTTTGCGAAAGCCATTTCAGCACAAAAGGTGGAAATTTCATTAACTCCTTCCATTGGAGCCTTCATATGTCTTGTGAAGAAGTCATGTACGTGTTTATTGGATCCTTCATATGTATTGTGAATAATTCATGCACATGTTTGTAATTTTTTAGACTAAATGAAAGGTTCACTCCTTTTTGATGTTTTGGAATTGTTTCTTTGTCCAAATTTATTTTCTCTAAGGCATAAGGCCTTCTCAATTTTGGTGGTGTTAACACTTGTTGGGCCCTTCGTTTTGGAGAACGTTCAGTTTTGCAGAAGGATCACAGTTTTTGGGAAAGCATAGCAGGGAAGTGAAAGGCTAGAAGTAATGAAAAGTATCTACGTTGAGCGGAAATATAACTACCAACATGAAAGTAGTGAATCTATATTAGATACCATCTGGAGGAAGAAGTGGAAAGGTTTAGAAACTTCAAGTGCAAGAAAAGACAAAGCGGGAGATAAATAGAAACAAAATCAAGAAGTAGCCAAGGTAATTATATAAATTGGGGAAAATGTAATGGGAAAGGTTTGATGTATGATTCTCTCTATTTTTTTGTTGTGTTCGAGCTAATTCTGATTTTGTTGTATAAGTCTCGATATGAAAAAAACACTCCATGTACGCCATTTTGTGATATGATAATATACAATGGATTATTCATGCATACAAAAAATTGTTATGATATGGATGAATGCATGATATTTCTTCTGTGAAAATTGTCATGTTTTTTGTAGTTGTTATTTGCGATAATGTTTAACAACTTTTTATGATTTATGCACTTATCTTTATGCTACACAACATGGATTATTGAATGCATAACCTAGCTTACACTTCTAATGATATGATATTTCACATTTAAGCATGAATATGCCTTGTATTGCACTAGATATGATGGTGTGTCTTCGTTAACTCACTTTATTACACACAAGTCTCAATAACAATTCGAGTGAGACCCCCTAATAGAAGGTTGAATATTCCATCGTTACTAGACTATAGAGGTACCTTTGTTAGTAACCTTCAAGAACCTCTGTCTCCAATTTTGTGCCAACAAATGGCTCTTTTTTCGGGACCTGAATTCTAAGTGAGTTTTCAGAGGATGCAACATCACCTTTTTAAATATGATATTGTGAATTGGTGGGAAAGAAGGTGTGACGAATTTATATTTCAAGAAGCTGATCTAGGACAAAAAATATTGAGGCTTGTGAATGACTTTGTTTTCTATTCTGAACCTACAAGCGATCAATACGAAATATTATGGATCCAATTCCTATAAGAGGTCTATCAGTGGCTTGACCTGTTGCAAGAAGCACTAGAATTTAAATATCATGTCAAGAAAATATTTAATTGGACTATTGAGTAGTTAGATGCTCTTCACAAGTTTCATCACTAGACTTCCAGAGCGGTGGATTTTTCGGTCTAGACTACCGTGGAGGGATACATCATTGAATTTTCTGCAGAGAAACAACAATATTTCTCAAAGGAAGAAGAAATATTATACATGAGAGCCCGAGGAATATTAATATGAGAAATGCCATTGTGGCTGAAGATCTTACTGGTGGAAGAGGGAATGCTATGAGTTCCTTCGGTTGAAATGGAAGTGTAAAACCATTTCACATGAGATTTGGCGATTTGGGAGAGGGTCCATGTGTTAGGATACAAAATTCATTGAGGTCTGGGGGGTTGTCGAGAGAAGAGTACCATAGATGAGCATGCTTAGAAAATGACTGTGATGATTGAGAAGAGTTGGAGAAAACATATGAAAATGTTGATCAATATTCTTGATCGGTCGTGGAAGGAGATCAACTTCGAGAAGAGTCATAAAAGAGAGTCAAAGAATTTGAAAGAGTTGCATAAATGTGGGAGGTTGGCCAACCAATTTTTAAAGGAAAGGTTTGGAGAGAAAGGTGACAATTTTTTTGAGTAGATGAGGAGAAGTAAATTCAGAAGAAAGAATCAAGATAGGAGTCACCACCGAGGAATAAAAATCAGTTGTAACCTATCCAGAAGTTTTAGGAGAACCAAATCTTGTAGCACATGATGATGTGAAGTATCCTATAAGACATAATACTATATGACCTCCTAATGTGACCCCATAGATTAAACAATCCCATCCCGAAGACATAAGAACTAGCCTTGGATCGTCCATTCCCTTGACGCAATATTCAAATCCAATAAATTCTATAATAAACTCCCCCATAATTTGTGTCATTTCTCCTCATTCTGGTCCAACCAGTTCGAGTGGTAGTATTAGTACTACTGTGGAAATTGATTTGGTTTTATTTCAACCAAAACCTTTAGGATTTATCTGGAAAGGATCCCCAAGTCCTCCCATGGCACATCAACACACTTTATCAGTCACCATATACCGAGAATTATGGGGTAAAGGGGATGAGGATGTTCAACAACATCGGTTCCTTTGTGAGTCCATATGGAAGTCTCGTGGGACTTTCGATGATAATAAATTAGTCGAGTTTCAAACCAAATTGAGAGGTTGTGCTTTGAAATGGTATATGAGATCCATTGAACTAGGAAATACTCAAGGATAAGCTTTCACTCTTGCTTAAGTCAAACAACTCTTCATAGTAGAATTTCATTTACCCCAGTCAGGATAACATACCCTCTTTGAGTTGCAGGAGGTTAAACAGAGAGATGGAGAGTCTTCTTGGGGATATAACCAAAGATTAAAATATGCGATAGGGAAATTGGCAAATTCCATTCACGAAGACCACCATTGGGAATGGTTTAGTTCGGGAGTTTTACCATTAACTTGAATCCCAATAACCAAGAAGTGAATAACTACAATGGGGGAAGTTGTAGAACGAGCTATGAAAATTGATGCGATGGCAGGATATCTTGGTAGCATGTAGGTAATAAGACCACCCGATGACTATAATATTATGAAACGACAAGGTCATATTTCTGCACTAACTAAAAAAAATCAAGAACTGACCATTCCTAGAGTAGGTATCCCACATGTATGGTGCATTGGGTGTTACACTGAGGGTGATACAATGATGAAATGTCCTAGACTCAAGGGTACATGAACCCCTCTGCAACCAATGACACCTTCACCAGTAGGACCATATGGAAGGGTTGCGCAAGTCATAATTGCAATTCCATTCCATGGCCCTGTGCAGTACCATGCCTTCCCAAACCATCAGGGTAATCAGAATAATGAATATTGTGATTTTTTCAAAAGCCACGGGCATTCCCGAGGCACTACCCAATCCTACAAAAATACACCCATGTCCTGAACACAGTTTACTCTGAATTCTATGGGTCACCTACTCACACCACTAAGCAATGTCATGCTCTAGATTCACTTTCGGACAAACATGATTGGTCTACATTCAGGGTCGACAAAGATCCTCAAGGATTTTGAGGAGGACGTCGAGGTGGCAAAGGTTTTAGAGGTGGCCAAAATGGCGAGAGAGGACTAGTTAGGTGTTATAATTGCAATGAGAAGGGGAATATCACTAGATATTGTCCTCTTCCAAGACGTCCTTGGTGTGCCTATTGTAGAAACAACACCCATGCCACCAAGGATTACCCTGAGTTGATTGTGAAATGGGAAGATTGTGCAAGGAAGCAAGCTGGCAATTTGATAAATTATGATCCCTAACATGTCACTCAAGAAAAGGAACCCAATATTAATATTATTACTCAAGGAGGAACAAGGACTAGTGTCTATGTTGACAACTCTACTCAAAGAAAGATCCACAAGGCAGTACTAGAAGATGTTAAATATGACCCTCTTATGAAAAAATATATATTTAAGGATGCTATCGAGATATTCTGATGAATTTCTAATCTTGAAATATCGACGCATGTAGACTCAAGCCTTGAGCTTCAAGCTAAACTCGCAAAAACTTTTGTGGAACAGAAATATTCCCCAGCAAGACCCCCACGGACTATTTCTTTGTGGCTCCGATTATTTTCTGACATTCTGGATGATGAACAACTCACCAAGGATTCTGGGAACACACTCAAGGGGACTTTAGATATTGGAGGGAACCCATGAAAGTTGATTTTTTCTCATCTTCCAAAGATAAATGTAGGTAGAATATAGAGGAGGAAGAAGAGATCTGAAAGGGAATTCATACTAAATACTCACATTGATGGTTACAAGATTAATGATGTTATATTATATTTGGGGTTTGACATGAACATACTATCGAAGAAAACCTGGGAAGCCATTGGTAATCCCAAGCTTGTTTATTCTCCCATTCAGTTGCAGATCGAAAATTAGTATTGTATCTATCTTGTTGGGAGGTTGCAGAATGTTGAAGTGGAATTAGCTGGAGTCAAGACAATGGCCAATTTCGAGGTTATATAAATCATGAGGGATATGGAACCATACCCATATCTATTGGGCATTGAATGGGCTTATGAGAATTACGTTGTTATAGATATTAAGAAGGAAATCGTGACCTTTGAAGAAGACAGTATGAAAATAACCCAACCACTATATCCCTACCAAGGTCCTTGCTATACATATCTGGTAGAGGGGAATATGGAAGATGAATCCTTGGATCATCTCTACATTCTGATCGTAGGAAATCATACATAATATATTAACCCGATTGCATATGAATCAGTAATTTGGTGAAGTATTAAATTTGTAGGAGAGGATTTAGAGGTAGCATTTGAAAACTGGAAACATGGAATATATGAGAACTTCTCAAGGCATTGCATGACTATCAGAGTTTCAAAGTGGATTGGATCAGAGGATAGAGACTACCTAGTTTATGATGGTACTTCATATTTACATAACTTTCTTGTTGATTTAGAGGATAAATTTACGCTAGAGAAAAGAATTAGTGTATTTGATGTTGTGTTAAGGTCCTCTTTAGCTAGATAGTGGGGCACCCATAAGGGAACTTTGTCTTCATGGGATGAATTAAATCACTAGTTACTTAACTGAATAAATATGGGGAACCAAAATAACCAGACCTCAACTTTGGTAGTATACGATCGGTTTTCTAATCCAAGGAAGCATGTTGCACATTGTATTCAGTTCTGGGCAGTTGCACAACTTCATTCTCAATTTTGGGTGCATCATTTTATTCACTCTTTGGGACAAATTCCAATTTCTTGGTATATACATGAGGATTTTAGACACCAAAATACTTGTTGGGAAGTCCTTCAAAGCCAGTTCTACCAAGACTTTCATTTTCAGGTAAGTCCCCTGAAATCAGTCTACCTTTGCAACAAATTAAGAAAATGATTTTTACTGATGAAGTTAAGCCTATACATTCTCACATCGTCTATCCATAACATGAATACCTTATTCATCATAGAATTTACCCATACCTTGATGAATACCTATGACTTGTAGTGAAATTGATGAAGACGCAAGAGACCCCGAAGGCCTAGAAGATATTAGGCATTTGACATTTAAAGAATAAGAAAGCACTATAGTTGTGCATTATACTAAGTGAGATTATGTTAATAGTTCTTATTCTAAATCCCTAAAGTTTCAAAAAATAAGCATAGGGAGTGAGGACCACCCTAAGATAGATTCCATAGGGGATTATTAGGATGAGCAGATCGTGACATAGATACAAGCTCTGTTACAAGAATATAAGGACCTATTCCCTACAAATTTTTCATAACTAAAAGGTATTAAGGGAGATTCATGGGAGATGATATATGAGTTTGTGTGGACTGTAGAACCATGAATGTTACTTGTGTACATGAACCCTTTCCTACCTCGTTTAGAAATGATGTATTGGATCAAGTAGTGGGAAACAAAGCATATTCCTTTACATATGGTTTTTATCGATACCACCAGTTTCAAATCATCGAAGAAGACACAAAAAATATTACCTTCACTACTAAGTGGGGATCATTTTCCTATAATTTTATGCCTTTTGGGCTTAAGAATTCTCCAACAATGTTCTCTCAGATCGTGATTGAAACATTCTGTGATTTCATTCACAAGTTTCTTGAGGTATAGATGGATGATTGGAATGTGTACAAATTACTCAAGGACCACATTGGGATATTATTATTGATGTTGGACCGTTGCAGACAACAACAAATTTCCCTTAATCTATGAAAATGTATTTTTTGTGTACCTTTTGGGAACCTACTAGGACATATAGTGTGTAGGGAAGGTGTAATGTTTCCCAAAATTTACAAATACTTTTTTTTTTAAATAGGGTCACTATAATTATCATTTTTCTAAAAGAGGGAAAACCATCGAACAATCATACACTATATGTCAGAAAGGTTCCACTACTTCCTTGGCATCCATAGCTTAATCCTATCGCTTCTTGACAAGGATGCAATTTACATACACATAACTAAGTGTACATGTTTGTCATGAAAATGTTAACTCTACCTTAGAAATAGAGTGAAGATGTAATCTACTACCTAAGGCTTATACCCACCTTGGTCCTTTCATTCTAATAGCACAAAGTGTTTGTAAAGACTATCGATTTCCTATCCTATTTGCGCAAACCCATAGTGTAATGATGTAACCCTTTAACAAGCCCAATTGTTTTTTATTAAGGTTATGAGTAATTTACACCAGTATTATAGTCGATCGATCACATGGTAACTAAATTGGTCCAAGTGGCATTGAGGATATAAGTAAGAACTAAATCGTATAACTAGAATAAAACTATGCCCGTTTTAAACCCTAACTGGCTTGTGCTTGTCCTTCATCATAACACTGATAATAGATAAGGTGGCAGGGTATCGTTCTCTGGTTTAATGACTATACCTGCGACATTTAAGGAGTATCCTGTGGCATAATCCTTGGGTAGCGCTCGACCTTTGTGCCCACTATGCTCTCGCCACCTCACAAGGGTCACATGGCCCTCGACACAATTTCCTACCCATCACCATTAATAGGCTCGTTGGAGGTTTCACTATCATTTTGTTCATTCCTTTCTGACCCTACATGTAAGAAACCACTATGAGTCTACCTCCATTACTACTCGGCTTGATGTCAAGGCCATCAATTGTTAACTGGATCTTGAAATGGCGAAGTGGAACATTCAGAGAGAACTGGTTGGAACCCTTGCAAGGAAAGTGTCCTTTGACACTTGTTAATTGACTCTCTATATTAGTAATGTATCTTGTTTACCTTCAGAGTTCCTGAATGTGATGTTTTATCGACATTCAGTGCTAGGTTTTTTTTTTTCTTTTCATTATTCTTTTTTAACTGTTGATACTTCTTAGGAATCCTCTATGGTTTTGAACTTAGCCTCTATTACTCTCTTAATATATGATATATATGACTCTTATGAAAACCGTAGACAGTGTTTTGGACCGAAAAGGGTCAAGGTCGCGAGGATGTCGGTTCTGTAGTTTTTACCAAGATAGGTTTATCGCAAAATACTGGGTGTTGATTTTATTCATCCTCTATTGTAGGTGGTTACGCCCTTAAATAAATAAAAGTATAAGTTCTATCTGTAGTTCCCCAAGAATGCATTGCTTTAGTATGAGTTACTATCCCCTCTGTGGATTATCTACTTACTTCAAAGGATTGCCTTAGGTGTTTGAATTCATTTTTCTTTGAGTTTGTTAGCACTCTGTAATTTGCCTAAGGCTGCTGAGGCAAACACAGAGGTAACCTCGAACCGCTTCAAGTCTTGGATCTAGCCCTCCAAGACTCAAAGAGGGATCTCTCTTTCAAATTTAACTTTGTTTGTAATGGATGTTAGGCTAGCTATAAGGTACAGGGTTTTGATTTTGGTTTTTAAATGGTCGGTTTGGGACAGCAAGGAGGGCCATTGGGCAAATGGGGTCTGCGTTTTAGACTAGGTGATTCAATCTCAGATATGGACAGAGCTCTTTCACAAGGCAAGGTAGCAGCAATAATGGATCGTATTGAGTTTAGATGGTGTTGGTTTGAGGAAGGAAATAGGTGAGGAAAAAGACAGGCAAAGGAGCACTTAAGAATCCCTAAGCTAGCCTTTTGCAGAAAACATAAAGATCATCAAAAGCCGAGAGGCAAAGTATACGCTGATAAATTCTTCCCCTATAACTTTCCTTCTGATAATAAGAAAAATAAAACGAGCATCATGACCACAGGGAGAAACATTAAACAGAGGAAGAACACCACCACTATCACTACACAAGAATCCTGTCAAAGAAATATGTCTATTGCTGATCTGTCATAAAAAATACAGAGAAATATTCACTGATATCATTAAAGGATTAAAGAGATATTCTCTGGCTAAAACACAGCCTATGCTCCAGCAAAGAAAATGAAAATTACAGCTCTGGACCTCTCACATAGGTCAAGCCTCTCCTATCAGCCCAGTCGAACCCTCACTTCATATTTTACATTACTATCTATAATAAACAAAAAATCCCCAGCCTTCAATGATTTGGGCTCTGCCTCTGGTTTCTCAAAATAGAAAGCAGTTACAAAATCAACACCTATCAATTGCTTCCTCAAACATATCGAACAACCAGTTAAAATGAAAATAGATTTGATATCAATCAGTTCAACATCTGGAGTTCGGTGAGGTTTGCTGGAAAATAGATTGTGACAGCACCAAACGCAAATGAAGGAAACAATCGTGAATGTTGGAGGCTGTTTGGAGTATACTGCCAGCTGGGGGATTAATTTTTTAACCACTGCCTGGAAGATAGGAACCTCTGCCACCTCCCTGTAACTGCTATGCCACCTGTGCTTAACTGCTCTGCCACCGTATTCTAGAGGTGATCATTTTCTTGTTGGTTGTTCAACTGAAATTCGATTGCCATGAATGAAACTACTACTTGTCCCTTAGGTTGCTAGTCCTCTGCTTGGAAAAGAAAGGTGCTCTGCCACCCGTGCTTCCTAGTGTATTGTTCAGCCATAATGGTTCCTCTTCAAGTCGTAAAGATTAATTTAATGGCCACAAAGAACCATGAACAGACATTTCATTAGGTATCTGATGAATGCATCTTTGCAGTGGTGTATACCAGGCAACACCGGGTCTATCATCCTCCTGGCATAAAGGAGGATCATGTAGTTTCCTCTGCCTATAACACGAAATTGAAGTAGGTTTCTGATAGATGGCAATCTCAACCCCTGTCTTGTCCATTGTTTTCAGAACTAGTGTCCAGCACATCGACTCTGTCAATGCCATTACAGATCACGATGAGCTTGGTCATCCCTGTAAACTGGAGTTGCAGACCGTATAAAATATCCTCCCGGTCTAAGAATTCTATTAATCTCTAGTAAAGGTTTTCCACCATCTTCATGCCAGCGCACCCTACATCTTACACAACCCTTGTACGTGTTCCCCATGCAACATTTGGTAAGACCTCTTCAATAAAATTGATGTAGCTGAGGGCTCCGTCTTTGAATTGCGTTCCACCTCCAAGAAATACAAGTAGCTTGCCAGAGATTCTAACCCAATTCTGAGATTGTTTTGTATTCAACAAGTTTGGCGTGGGGAACATTATTTAACCAGATCGTGTCCCTGCTTTTAGGCCAAAGAATGTGTGATCTGTAACCCTCAGGAAGAGGAAGAGGGCATCTCAGTACGTCCACTTTGGAAGGGCAATGCCTCTCTCTGTGGTCCATGTGCCTACGAGATCATAGCTGTTTTATAGCCTTGGCATTGTCAAGACATGTGATGAAGTCAACAGCTTCATTCCATAAACAAAGCAACTAGTTTAACTCCAGATCATCTTGTCTTCTAAAAACGATTGGCTTATTCCCTTGTTTCCTTACGTCTTCCACAACCATTTGCTTTGAATTTTGCTTTTGTGTGCTCTCCACTATTCAACTAGATCAAAAACGGGACGACACACTTGACCCTCGTTATTTGCAGAAGACGATGTTGTATATTTTGCAGAACTATCCCATTCCACTGGCAAGGCCAAAGTCAGAAAGTTTGGCATTGAAGTGTGAAACAAAAAGGATGTTCGATGTCTTTGAAATCACGATATATTACTTGCTTTTCTTTCCTGTGTAGAAAGGCAAGCCCCTTTGCAGCTCCAATGGCTACTTTCATTTTTATGGCCCAAGAAAAAGGGGTTTGATAGGTAGAACCTCTTCTAAAGAGTTGCTTCTCCAACTCCCCTTCGACAGAGAACTCAGAGACTAACAAGCGATGATCATTTTCAGTGCGGTATCCCATGCGCTTCACAAAATTTGGAGGGTGAAGTTGACCCAGACAATTCACCTCTGCCAACCCTTCATTATGACCTTGCAAACTATCTTGGTTTAGTTTCTTTACAGAAATGACGAAACCGTTAAAGGCCCATTTCTTGTTTCATTGAAGCCTTGTATGAAACAGGTGCTTCTGGCAAAATCAATCAAAGCATTTGGACTAGCTTACGAACTGAAAGAAACTGCTTAGTAACTGGACCATTTGGACAGTCCCCCTTCACTTTAGCAACTTCCAACCCGTGGGAAAACTCAAAACCCTTGAACTCTTCTCTTCAGCAGAAGAATATCACCACCCCATCGCATCTTGTGCCCAAAGAACTTTCAAAGATATCGAGTGTTTCATACTTCACAGTTCTTGGAATAACTTATTTAGTGGAATAACTGCCCACCTTTGGTCCTCATCCAGTAACTTAGTCAGTCCTCTTAAATCTTGAAGCACATCGCCTCATTTATATATCTCAGAATCAGGGGCAGGATGAACGCAAAGCCTGCATTCTCCTTGTGAAAAATGGCAACAGAGAGAGAAAACGACCATTGTTGTTCTGATACAATATGATAGCGGGAATATATTT
>ML799159.1:218550-242830 GCA_009831015.1 Picea engelmannii
GCATTGTTCTCTCTATAGATGTTAGGATTGGTCCTTCTAGTAGCCATAGCCATATTTTTACTTTCAACATTTCTTGCCACCTTAAATGCTTTCTCCAATGATTTGGGTTCCCAAAGGCGAACCTCATGTTGAATGTTATCCTTCAAAGTTCCTATGAATACATCAATCAAGTTCTCATATGGAATATCAATTACCTTTATATTCAATCTTTGGAAGTTCTCAATGTTCTCGGTAACTGAACCCTTTTGCTTGAGATTTATCAATTGGCTAAAGAAGCTATTGCTCCTTGTATCCTCATAGTGTGCTATCATTTCTTCTGTGAAAATTGTCCAAGTGATGAGTGATTTGCGAGAACAAAGTCATCGATACCATACAAATTGATTAGGTTCTAAATATAAAGAAACAATTCGTACCTTTTGTGTATGTGGCACATCATGGAGATCAAAGAATTGCTCCATCTGAAGTATCCATGTGATTGGGTCCTTGCCATCAAACTTCCTCATATCAATCTTAGGAATGTGGTTGGTCTTCAAACCAAAGTTGGAGTTTCTCCATTGTTGATTCACCTTCCTTGTGTCCTAATCATGAATTTCATGGGATGCATTTTCACTTTCAGGTGTCTTCTCTGTTATGAAATTTTTCAATACTTCCATGATCTCCCCTTTTAAACCTCCATCATCTCTTGTAGTTCATCTTTTGTTACTATCTTCTTTTGTAAATCTTTTATGTCCCTACACATTTCTTCACCTTCATCAAGAGTCCAAGTAGGATTGTCTGGAGGCTTATTTGGTGTAAAATTTCCCTTTTTGGGTGGCATGTTGGTCAAGTATCACTTTTGAACCTTGATTTTGAGGTGGTTTTTGCTAGACAATCTTTATTCTTTTGTATCTCCCAAGTTTCAGCCCTTCTGGGTATGAAAATTTATTTTATGTAGTTCTATGATATTTCTTCTCTACAATTCCACAGGTCTGATCAAAATTGGATGTGCCAAGTGGAATTTATGGTAACTTCCCCACAACTTGCCGATTTTTGTCCTTTCTGGGAGATCTCACTTGTATAGCGTGCCCCACACAAAATAACTGATATAAAATTTTGAAACTCACACCAAAAATACTACAGAATCTCCATGTTCTAATGAAACCAGTCCCACTCAATTTGGATACTCTAGGAATAAGTTATGATTGTTTTAACTGGAACACCTTCTTGAGACTAGTCAATAGGACTAGTCAGATACCCTATCTTACACATGGTGTATCTACAAATTTAAGTTGACCCAGAAGATGAAAATTTTACCACATATACCTTACTAAGTTTTGTAAATAGCCTCCAGATTTTAGGGTCTGACACGTTACAAAAATTTTTTTATTGTGAAAATTCCGCAATGACTCATTTCAAGATGATTCCAGAACCCTATCTTGTACAGGTTGTATCTCCAAAAGTATAAGGCCGTAGGATCTTAATTTTTAACCCAATGTACCTTGATCCATCTACTAAATATCCTCCAATATGTTCCTTCTAAAACGTTGTAGAAAAAAAGTTACAGTGAAAATTCTAAGGTGTCTCAGATGTAGCAGCAAAACCCCAATACCTTGAGCTCTGATACCATATGTTAAGAACCAAATATCAATATAGCATAGAAAAACCTCAGAAAAAGTACTCAACGCCTTGAAAAAGAGATAACTTCAGATAATAAGCCTCTTTGAGGGGGCAACCTTCTTTTACCCCACTTAAATGTTCAAGTACAAGATGATTCAAAATGAAAATGTCTCCTTGGTATATATAGGAGACTAGGAGGTATAATTACAACTAATGGCCTAAAGACAACATAAATAAAATAACATTACTAATATAATATGCCCCAATTAAGGGGTAATGGGCCAATATTAGGGCTTAACACCCAATTACTATATCCCTACCAAGGTCCTTTCTATACAGATCTGGTAGAGGGGAATATGGAAGATGATTCCTTGGATCACCTCTACACTCTAACTGCAGGAAATCATACAGACTATATTAACCCGATTTCATATGAATCGATGATTTGGTGAAGTATTCAATCTGTAGGAGAGGATTTAGAGGTAGCATTTGAAAACTGGAAACATGGAATATATGAGAACTTCTCAAGGCGTTGCACGACTATCATAGTTTCTAGGTGGATTGGATCAAAGGATAGAGACTACCCTGTTTATGATGGCACTTCATATTTACATAGCTTTCTTGTTGATTTAGAGGATAAATTTGTGGTAGAGAAAATAATTTGTGTATTTTATGTTGTGTTAAGGTCCTCTTTAGCTAGATGGTGGACCACCCATAAGGGAACTTTTTCTTCATGGGACGAAGTAAATCATTCCATTCAATATCACTTTATTCTCCTGTCACTAGTTACTCAACTGAATAAATATGGGGAACCAAATAACCAGACCTCAACTTTGGTAGTATATGATGGGTTTTCTAATCCAAGGAAGCATGTTGCACATTGTATTCAGTTCTAGGCAGTTGGACAACTTCATTCTCAATTTTGGGTGCATCATTTTATTCACTCTTTGGGACAAATTCAAATTGCTTGGTATATACATCATGATTTTTGACACCAAACTGTTTGTTGGGAAGTCCTTCAAATCCAGTTCTGCCAAGACTTCTCATTTTCAGGTAAGTCCCCTAAAATTAGTCTAGCTTTGCAATAAATTAAGAAAATGATTTTTACTGATGAAGTTAGGCCTATACATTCTCACACCGTCTATCCATAACATGAATACCTTATTCATCATAGAATTTACCCATCCCTTGATGAATACCTATGAATTGTAGCGAAATTGAAGAAGACCCAAGAGTCCCCGAAGGCCTAGAAGATATTAGGAATTTGACATTTAAAGAATAAGAAATCATTAGAGTTGTGCATGATACTAAGTGAGATGATGTTAATAGTTCTTATTCTAAATCCCTGGAGTTGCAAAAAATAAACATAGGAAATGAGGACCACCCTAATATAGATTCCATAGGGGATTATTGGGATGATCAGATCGTGACATAGATGCAAGCTCTATTACAGGAATATAAGGACCTATTCCCTACAAACTTTTCGTAACTAAAAGATATTAAGGGAGATTCATGGGGGATGATATACGAGTTTGTGTGGACTATAGAAGCATGAATGTTACTTGTGTACATGACCCCTTTCCTACCTTGTTTAGCGATGAGTTATTGGATCAAGTTGTGGGAAATAAAGCAAATTCTTTTACAGATGGTTTTTCTCGATACCACCAATTTCAAATCATCGAAGAAGACAAGAAACATATTACCTTCACTACTAAGTGGGGATCATTTTCCTATAATTTTATGCCTTTTAGGCTGAAGAATTCCCCAACAATGTTCTCTCAGATTGTGATTGCAACATTCTATGATTTAATTCACAAGTTTCTTGAGATATAGATGGATGATTGGGATGTGTAAAACTTACTCAAGGACCACATTGGGCTATTACGATTGATGTTGGACCGCTGCAAACAACTACAAATTTCCCTTAATATAAGAAAATGTAATTTTTGTGTACCTTTTGGGAACCTACTAGGATATACAATGTGTAGGGAAGGAGTTCTAATCTATCCTACAAAAGTTGTAGTAATTCTCAATATGCCTCCTCCTATCACTGTCAAACAAATTCAAACTACTTTGGGCCATACTAGGTACTATCGCAGGTTTATTATGAATTATGCAAGTATAACCGCGCCTTTGGAACAACTACTAAATAAATCTGAAGAATTTCGCTAGACTCAAGGCTGTGATAAAGCATTTGACCTTATTAAAGAGAAGTTGAGCATTGAACCTATTTTAACTTATCCTAATTGGAAAATTCAGTTTCGCATGCACATTGATGCCTCTACAATTATGTTGGGTGCTATCCTGGAACAACCAGGGGATAAAAAACTCGATCATCCCATCTACTTTGCCAGAAGAAATATTTCCCAAGATGAGCAAAACTATACTATAGCTAAAAGGAAATTTGTGGCAATGGTTTGTGCTTTAAAATTTTTTAGACATTATTTGTTAGCCAATCATTTGAATTTTTTTACTAACCACTATGCTTTGAAGTATCTGGTTAACAAACCTATATTAGTAGGTCAAATTTGCATATGGTTGTTGTTATTCTTGGAGTTCTCTTTTGAAGTCATTGTCAAGAATGGTAAACTATATGTGGGGCCAAATCATTTTTTGAGATAAGAGTCAGAAGAAAGTGGTGGCCCTGTAAATGAACATCTCCCATATGTAGATATGTTTCATATTGAGGCTATTCCTGATTATCTGTCGGACATCACCCTATTCCTAATAACTGGTACTATGCCAGAAGGATATTCCACGACCCATAAGAGGTACCTAGTGGTTTGTGTAGTGGATTATCAACTGATTGCAGTCCAATTGTACATATTAGGATAGGATGTCATCTTTCAGTGTTGTGTTCTACACCATGAAAGACCTGATATTTTGTGGGAATGCCCCAGTGGAGTTGCAGGAGGACACATTGGCGAAAAGAAAACCTTTACAAAGATCTCACAGGAAAGATATGGTGGATTATAGTGTTTAAATATGTTAAGGAATATGCTCGGGTATGTGATGTATGTTAGAGAGTGGGAAAGCCATCTCATAGGGAGGAGATACCTCTACACCCTGTCAGAGCACTCCAAGCCTTTGATAAATGGGTTGTTGGTTCATCGGTCCAATAAATCCTTCTGCTATGCATTCAAAGGAAAGATACATAATTACCACAAGTGATTATATGACCCAATGGGATGAATAAGATGTTTTTCAATATTTGTCTATAGCCACCTCAACAGGTTTTATTTTTGAAAATTTTATTACCAGGTTTGGTTTTCCTCTGAACTTGACTAGTGATCAAGGAGCCCACTTTCTCAGTGAGACTATCATGACACTTACAATATAATTTATGATTGATAATTCCATACCATTCGTGGTCTAATGAAACAATGGAAGAATTTAATAAAATCTTGGAGATGGGGCTTACTAAAGTTTGTTGTGAAAATCGGGATTACTAGGATGAGAGAGTTCCAGCTGTGTTATGGGCATACAGGACTACCATGAAGCACTTACATGGGTATACTTATTTTAAACTAGTATATGGCAGGGAAGAAGTTGTGCCAACTGAGTTTCTCACCCCAATTTTATTCATTGCGCAAGATACTAAGATGACAGATGAAGACTCCCTGGTTGAGTAGGTTGAGGAAATGATGGAACTTGAGGAAGCTAGATTCTTAGCATATTTTTATTAGACTATGGAGAAATCCCAGAAAAAATCCTGACATGATCGACATATGAAGCGTAAATCATTTGCGTAAGGTGACCTCATGCTCTTATATGACAAGTATCATAAAGATTTGGGAAAGCTCTAAATGCATTGGCTTGATCCTTTCATAGTTGCGGAAATTCATGACTCTGGAGTTGTCAAATTAGTGCAACTCAATGGAATTATTCAACCTATATGGGTGAATGGAAGATGCTCAAAGCCCTACCTTTCTACATCATAAATAAGGTTTTGGTACGCTTCTATCTTCAAGAGTGTGTTTTGTAGGTAGGCTTTCTATTTTCTATCTCTATTTTCCAATTTTGTCTTTGTTTTCCATTTCCATCAATAACATGGTGATGTGTCCATCTATCACCGGTCCTAGAATTCTAGTATTTTTTTCCACTTCGTCCATCTCGTATATCACCTTTGTGATCAGGGAAGTCTCAACCATCTCATCTCGTACTTAATGTTGCCGAAGATCGAATTCCATGCCATTGTGATGTCACATGGGTAATTAAAATCCATTAGTAAATTTTATTCGTCATTATATCTCTACCTGTCATAGTTAATTAAATATTAACAATTGTCTGTCCTTTTTCTAGTTATCCGCCCTCCTGCTCATTACTTTCCTGAGTTGCTCTCTTGTCTCATTACCAACATTTAGTTTATGCATTTAGTTTCCCCAGTCATGTAGTGGATTTTTCCATGTTCAAGGGATTTAGTCAATGTTAATATCCACTCTTGTCACCATGTAGAATTCAATGCATGTCAAGTGGGACATCTTCTACATGGATATTATATAATCCCCTTTGTCTAACGACCCATTGATTCACCTAGATTAGTTGTATATTCAATCTTGGAGCCTCTTGAGCACCCTATAAGCCTGCGTGCACATCTTTCCCCCTAGTGTTATTTGTTTACCAATGTCGACCTGCTCCAATGGTTCACACAGTTGGTCGGAGGGGCCTCATAACCATTATTCAAATAGATTTATTGATCCAAGGGTCACTTTTCAAGGCATTCTACATGAGAAGGTTGAGAAAAGTAGGTTGTTCGACCTCAATTTTACCAACATTGTCACATTCCCCTTCATGGCTACCAATGCTTTCATTGATTACACTAGATTTCCCGACAGAGAGTTCCAATGGTAGTGGAATCCTAACTACATTCCCCTATGAGATTCTAGTTTGATGTGTCTTTGCAACCTTCCTATATTTGGTACTGCTAAAGACGTTGGACGTTGCACCAAATTTCTGATCAGCAAAGTGCACAACAACACCCTCTAGTTAGACCAAGCCTACCCAATCCATGTAGAGGATATCCATATGCTCATCAGGTTGTCCATGCAAGGATAGGATGTCACTGAAGGCTTCCAAGGCTCTGAGAAGCATGGTAAGAAGAAGGGAGAACTGAGCCTATATGACAAATGTGTTACCCTTCATGGAGGCCAAAGAGTGCACATTTCACCTATTAATGAAGAGCAGGTTCACATGTATTTATACATGATTTTGGGGTAGGTGATGCGAAAATACATGAAGGTTGTGTGTAATCTAGACACCATCTCAATGGTAGAGTTCAATAAGAATGGAACAACTATGAACTTGTGAAAATTCCTTCTCATCGAGCTATTCCAGGATTGTGAAAATGTGCATGATCAAGTTGGTTATTTCATCTATGGATACTTTCTAGTCACCTTCGTGATGTAGAAGTGGTATTCACCGAGGGGGAACAATATTTCTTGCAATACCAATGGTCACATCACCAAGCTTTTTGACCCATGGAATTTTATCCCTACATCCACCAATGAGGACACTCACAATGATGCCTTCGCATAATGGTACAATGATCTCATTACCGCAACCTAGTAGCTGCAGATCCCATAGACACTACTTAATAGACATACCCACAATATCTGGTTCAGGATGAATCACAATCACGCATTTTTACGACCTCTAGGGGTGGATCTATTTTTTTTTCACATGAAGTCATTACCATTTTACTTAGATGAGGTCACACTCAACAATGAAGTCACCTTGTGGCCAAGGGTCACTTTTGAAAAGAAGAATATAGGTGTCTCTTATGAAATTCCCACAATTACACAAAGGTATGATCCAGTGGAGACATCATATGTCCACCCTAGAGAGAGAAAGTGAACACAGACACCATCGAGCTTAGAGGAAGAGGAAGAGGAAGAGGAAGGATAAGATGAAGTGTTGTCAAGTGGCACACTTTAGATTTTGTTTTCATCCATTGCTAATGACACCACCATATCACATAAGAAATTTCGGGAGGTCCTCACTTCATTTTTTCATTAGAATAAGTTTCATACCAGATCCCCATCCCAATCCCCCAGTGATCCTCTCATCAATGAGACCACTCCCCTTTCCTCCATCCCACCTCAATATCACACCACTCCACTTCCATCACAAACCAACCCCCCCAATTTCATATGACCCCACCTCGGACACATACCAGACTGTCCACACCTGCCATCATCTATATTCTTGAGGACCCTCTAGTACCGCTCCCATATTCCACTATCATTGAGGAAACCACCACTTCAAAAAATGGTGGGACCACAACTGCCATGCACACGCCTCCAATATCTTCATCCCATAACTAGTTTGATACAATTTCTCCAGACCCTAATGCTCATCCTGCCACAACTATTGGTCCACTCCCCTCCACTTCTCCTCATATTCTGGAATTTCTAGTCCCCTTGCACATGACTCTTGAAAAAATATCTCATCTAGAACTAGATACACGGCCCAAAAATCATATTCCAATGGATGAAGACCCTCCATAGGATCAACTAGATGCCCAGGATGATACTTATTCCACAAACAGAGCACTACTTCTGTCAAGGAACATATTGCACCTCTGTTATAGGACCCTCAACAATGATGAGCTATCTTGGATCCCTTCTTGGAGAAAACAATGGTGCTTACAACACTTTTGTTGGATGTCACCGAATTGATTGCATAAATCATCAGAATGCACTCACCTACCCTTAAGGGTGCTGGTACCCTCAACTTTTCTTAGCGTCGTATTACAAGTTGTCAACTGCTTGCTTCATGACCACCTTTAGATTCCATTTCC
Organism: Picea engelmannii; assembly: GCA_009831015.1. NCBI lineage: Eukaryota > Viridiplantae > Streptophyta > Pinopsida > Pinales > Pinaceae > Picea > Picea engelmannii. Next base: position 226,946 of record ML799159.1, read on the forward strand.
ATTAGTGGATAGTTTTCCACATGGGATACACCACATATTCTGCACTTGATCCGGGCTTCCACGGACCAATAGGAGAGGAGGATCACAATGATTAAGAACATAAATCAAGCCCTTATACAACAAACATAATATTTATAAGAGCCTATCAATGAAGCCACTGCAACCAAAGTAGTTGAGAATTACTTGCGGGTACATGCCGAATCCACTGATGCACCCATCATCGACAATTTTTCTCAAGTATAGACTTATTTTCGCTAGGCCATTCCTGAGCTGCTAGAAGATATCACTTTGGTTGCACCACCTGAAAAAATTTGACCTCATTGTTGGAAGATAGTCCCAGTTAGCTGCTAAGACAAATACCCTACAACATGAGGTATCCACACTCAAGTTAAAGGAAAAGGAGCAACCCAAAGAGCTCCTCTATAAGCTTACAGATGTAGTCGAAGAGGGCACCAATGTCAAGTCCTCGGTTCATACCCGGACCGAGGAATGTCGTTGACTCTTCGATATGGTCACCGACAGGGTTGGCTTGTTGGAGAAACATAGTAAGCCTCTCAAAGAGTTTCACACTAGGATTAATCATATTGATGCAGAATTTTGGGCCATTGCTGACCCTATCAAGCAATCGACTAAGTTTGTCGAGATACAAGTTGAGAATCAATGGATGGATTCCATGGATGAGGTTAACAAAGCTACAAAGACAACACTCCGACAGTTTAGGCCTATAGTCCAAGATAAGTACATTCTGCTTCAACCGTTGGTCTTACTTTTTGACACAGAGTGGAATTCTCTATTGTATACTAGGCCCAAAATTACTGATGTCAACGCCACACAAGAACTTGTTGCAGACGCCTCAATTTTGGCAAGGAAATGACAGGATCGGGTGGCACACTGTGAAATTTTCTGCAAGCAGACCCTTGCATTTGTACTAGAGTTGGGTCCTTCATTAGAAGGTGAGAACATTGGAAGGTTGACTCAGGATAAGTCAAATATTATGGTTGGGGCCTTTTGGGCCCTTCATTTTTTAGAACTTTCAGTTTTGTGAAAGGATCACAATTTTGTGGGAAAGCGCAACAAGGAATTGGAAGGCTAGAAGCAACATAAAGTAACTACACTATGAGGAAATATAACTACTAACATGCCAATAGTGAATATAGATCAGGTGCCAACTGGAGGAGGAAGGGGAAAGGTCTAGAAGCTTTGAGCATAGGAAAATACAAAGCGAGAAAGCAACAAAAACAGAATCAATAAATCATAGAAGTAGAATCCATAGAAGCAAAGTATCGACATCGGTTTGGGTGAGGCCTCCTTCCCCTGTGGAAGGTTGAACATGCCAACAGTAATAGACTACAACGATACCTTTTTTGGTAACAACTTCCGAAAACCCAAGTCTCCCATTTTTCACTAACAATACTTATGGAAAAAATCATTTTACATTCCTTATATGTAGTTGATTTTCTTGAATTTGTTTACGTTTTACATTTTTTATGCTCTCTATATTTATCTTTCCCTAATGTTTCTTCATATTCCTTAAGATTTGTATACCTAGATCTCCCCTTATCCTCTCTTGAACTTCTCCCTATTATCTAAGGATAGTGTTTTAGTCTTTTACTAGCTTGTTCCTAGTTATATTAGGAACATTTTTTATACTTTTGTCTTTATTAGTTTGTTTATAATTACATAGAATTTCCTCAACCCTTAAGGTTCCACTTCCTTTTTCCTTTATATCAACTCTCAAAATAACACTTTTCTAAAAGAAAGCACTCAATGGGCATCGTGCAATGTTCTCATTGCAACTTTCCATGATAGTCTTTTTTATGATTTATAATACTTTGTCAAACTTGTATTAACTATTAATTTAATCTCAATTATAGGGATAATGTGATTTTGACTCTTTCATCATAGTCTTTTTAATGATTTATATTATTTGTCAACTTGTTTACTCTGTGGTTTTGAACGAGAATAATACTTCTCTGTGGTTTTGAAATTATATCTCTACAGTTTTGAATGGGAATAATACTTCTCAGTTTTTTTGAAGGAGATATTTTATTTCTAAGATTATATATCTACGGTTTTGAACGAGAATAATACTTCTCTTTGGTTTTTACCTTTTTTACCCAGAATAATCTCTGTAGTTTCTTCGAACTTCTTTGCAGTTTCAGGAAATTATTTTTGGCTTCTTCAATCGGTTGAGCAATTGGACATGTGAAATGAGCTGAGTCACTTTTTACTTTGATTCAATTTTAATTTAAGATTTATTTATAATCTATTAACGTAAAGAGATTTAAATATTTTTTATTTTTAAGTTTCATAAGTAAAAGTTGATTTGAGAGATAAAGTCAATCCAAAATAACAATTGTTACAATATGAGCACTCCACCACCTATTCCAAAAATTAATCCTAACAAGGGGAGGCCCCCAAAAATCACCCTAGAGATCTTTTACGATTATATGGAATTAGTAGAAAAAATAAGAGAAGAGAGAGATGCCAAAATCCAAATAGAGTTAGAAACATTAGAAAAAAGGAGTGAAGAAAGAGACATAAAACTCCAAATAGAGCTAGAGGCAATGATTGATACAAAAATTAAAGATATCATTCAAACTCAAATAGAGGATAGATTCTTAGGGTTCAAGAGTGAATTGCAGACAATGAAGGATAGGATTCAAGAAATGGAAAAACATAAACAATCAACCCAAGAAGGAGGGGTTGAAGAAAATCACAACTTGGGAGATAGGATTAAAGAGATAGAAAAAAAAATAACCAAAAATTTGACCATAAGTAATATGGAAAAAAAATTGGATATAAAACCCATCAAAGAGGAAATGAATAAGCTAATCGAACTTGACCATGAGCGTAACAAAATATCCTTGAACCTCATAATTTTTGGCATAAAAGAACAACAAGAGGAGGATACACTAGCAATAGTAAAAGAAGAACTAAATAATAAATCAAAAATTGATACAACTTATCTCATAGAAGTAAAGAGGCTAGGAAAAATAATTGATCACAAAGATAGGTTGATCCTTGTCAAAGTAAGTTGTAATGGCCATAAATATAGCATACTTAGTAAATCTCTGATCTTAAAAGGGTCAGGAATATTTATAAATGAAGACCTCATTCCCGAAGACCAAGTTGAATTAAGGAAGGAAGTTCAAAAGGTAAAAGAATTCAGGAAAGAAGGAAAATGATAAATAATTAGAAATTGAAAAAACTATTGTTAGAGATAGAGACCAGAAGGATAATAATAAATAAGAATTTGGGACACTCATGATTCTTTTTTGGAATTGTCATGGATTTCCATGGCACAAAGGTCCTATGATAAGTTGGATCTTGAGTGAAATTGATATTATCTGTCTAGTTGAAACTTGGTAGCATGAGGAGTCTAAGGTCCCTAACATGGAAGGATTTGTCTTGTGGTCGGCATGGAACAAAAAATCCCACCATAGAGGGATAGGAGGAATAGTTTATTATATTAGAAAGAGCATTTCTACTCACATTCAACTTCATAAGATTGACCCTCTTAATCAATACATTTGAATAGAAATTTCAGACACCAATGCTAAGAACATGTATATATAAATTTTCTGTTTTTCACCTATTAATTCTACTTTTTATAAGAAAAGAAATCTAGATAAAAATTGTCCCTATAATAATTTAGAACAATATAATTATAGTTTAAAAAATGAAGGTAATATCCTCCCGCTAGGAGACTTTAATGCTAGATATGCAACTAAACAAGCTACTCTTTTAAGTAATGACTCCAAACATAATCCTTTATGGCTAGATGAGGACCTTGTTATATCTAATAGCTACAAAAGAATCTCTAAAGACCTAATTGAGAAGTAGTTTGGTACTAAGTTGGTCAAGCTCTACAACTCTCAAGACCTAATAATTTGCAATAGAGTAATGAAGCGGACAAACTCCAACCAAATGACCTGTATCCATGGGCTAGGTAGTAGTTTTGTAGATTATGTTATATCTCATATCCCCGTTTCCAACCAAATAACAAATTTTGACTTTTTAAATGACCATGAGCCTGACTCTGATCATAAACCTTTAACTGTAACTCTAAACTTTTCCATGCATAGGAGCACCATTGATGAGAATTTTGATAATCAAAGGAATTTGTGCTTTGACAAAAGTAAAGTTGACATTTTCTTAAAGGATTTAAATAGAAAATTAAATCTCCTAACTTATAAGGACAACATTGAAGAACTATATCATAATTTTACAACTACCCTTTCCACTTCTATCAACAAGTTCTCTTTCGAGGTGTCCTATAAAAATAATATTAGAATGACCAACCCTTGGCATGATAAAGAATGTAAAATTGCTAGGAAAACCATTAGAGATGCTTCTAATGAGTCCTTAAAAATCGATAAGATAAATATGTACAAAGCCCCAATTAAAAGGAAAAAAAGATACTATATTAATAAAAGGCAAGATCAACTTTCACAACTATATAAGATGGATCCTAAGAAGTTCCAAAGCCAAATTCTAAAACACAATACTAAAGAAAATAATAGGATTCCCTTAAGGGACTGGAATTCCTACCTTAAAATTCTTTACGAGTTCCCTAATTCCATTGACACCATTCCTATTGTACCTACAAAGGAATACATTTTTTATTTAGATGACATAGAGTTCAGGGTTAAGTGGCTGACAAATGGGAAAGCTAAGGACACTGAAGGCTACCAAATTGAAATTTTTAAAATCGAAGGGCCAATCCTTATCTCTCACATACACAAGCTTTTCAATTTAGCAATCAAGCAGGGATTTCCTAAACCCTCGACACAAAGCCTCATTGTTCCTATTTTTAAAAATGGGGATAGAAACATTCCCTCTAATTATAGGACCATTATGATTAGCCTGATTTTAGCCAAGCTTTATGGAATTATTTTGGAAAAGAATATTAGCCTTTGGCTAGAAAGTCACGGTAAAAGAGCTAAAGGCCAGGCCAAATTTAGGAGATATCATTCAACTGTGGACCATCTTGTTACCTTTAGCATCATTGCAGAGGAGTTCTGCAATACTAAAACCAATATTTTTTGTTGTTTTGTTGACTTTAGAAAAGCTTTTGACATGGTTCCTAGGAAAAACCTTTGGAATAGGTTGGAAGAGATAAAAGTGCCTCTCGAGTTGAGGGTTGCTGCAATAAGGATGTATGAGAACGTTATTGCTAAGTTTAAAAAAAATTGAGGGCTGGTCAAAAGAGATTAACTGCAATATCAGAGTCAAATAAGATTGCCCCTTGTCCCCTACCTCTTTTGGCATATACATTGACAAGTTAGAAGATTGCTTGGAAAAAGAAGGTTGTGTCAGCCCTACTCTCACTGGTATAGTTATCAATATTCTTCTTTATGCCGGTGATATCGTTCTTATGGCAAGGAGTCCCCATGATCTTGAAAACCAACTAAAAATACTCAAGGATATTTTCTCCAATATGGGTATGACTGTTAATAATGATAAGACTAAGGTCATGATTATTAAATCCAATAAGATCCCTTATGATACCTTCGTACATGAAAACAACTTGGAGGAAGTGAATTCATACAAATATCTTGGAATTGATATTCACCACAAGCTCAATTGGAATTATAGCATTGAGAAAAGGATTATTGGGGGATGGAAAGCTTATTATGGGCTTGAAAATAATTGTAAATCAGCTGATCTTTGGAGTTGGGATAAGAATAAACTCCTATTTGAGGCTCTTGTTACACATGTTATTCTTTATGGATGTGAAGTCTGGGGTTGTAGTATCTCTCGTGAATCCTGGATAAAGATAGAGACACAAAAGAATTTTATAACCTATAATCTCAAAATTAAAGGAAATACGCCCTATCACATCCTCCTCTTAGAAACAAGCCTCTCCCCCATTGAGAGCATGGCTATGACTAGATACATAATGTATAAGAACAAGTTAAATGACATTTAAGACAAGAGGCTTCCTAAAATTGCTTCAAAATCGAGTCATAACCACCATCGACTCAAGCGAGGATGGCATAAAGATGCTCGGTCTTGGCCAAACTATTGGGGAATCATGGAAGACATAATTTTGCAAAATAAAGATACTATTAAAAAAAATGTCAAATCAAAATTTAAGGAGAAAATGTGGTGTGATAAAGAGTTAGAGGAAAAAAGAAAATTAAGGTATTATAAAGATGTAATCAACCATAATCTAGAAGATCAAAATTATCTATATGTTTTTCCAAGTGTAAATAAAAAAATAAGCATTGTTAAGATAAGAACAAATTCTCACAAGCTCCATTGTGAAACTGGGTGTTGGTCAATTCCTAAAACTCCATGGGATGAAAGAGTGTGTCACCTTTGTGACACTAAGAAGGTTGAAGATGAAAAACACTTTCTCTTAGATTGTCCAGCCTATACCCATATTAGACCTCATTTTCAAAATATTTGTCACACTACTGTTGGCAGCCATTTCTCTTTTTATCCTATCCATATAAGCTGCCTACACAAGTGTTTTGGAACCCTTGATTCTTATCGCAATCTTTTGAATAAAATGACATAATTATTTTTTGCATTCACACACCTGCCTTTTGTTTTCATTTTCACGACTGCAAGCATGAAAACCTTTAGTTCGAAGTCATGTCGATGGCATTAAAATCATCACTGGATTATTATGGTTACTCTTGTTTATGTGGTCATTTCACCTCTAACTCAATGATGGTCACATAGTTGGCAAGACACCAAATCTTTACTCACTTTGCCTTTTTGTTAATATTACTTCATTTTATAAGTTTGTGATGCAATGGTATTCTAGTGATTGTGATTGAGTCCTTGATACAATGGTGGTTTGATGTTCTATTGTCTTTGATCAAATTCCTTGGTGCAATGGTTTCATGAGAACGCATTAACATTGTGATTAGACCCTTGGCGCAATGGTTTCATACAACGCATAAGTTTTATGGTCAAATCTTTGGTGCTAAATTTGAAATATTGTTTTGTTTTAAATCATACAAACACTATTGCTTGTGTAAATATTTGGGTCAACTTATCATGGTTTTCAATAGTTGTTTGATTGGCATGTCACACACACCAATAGTGATTTGAATCACCATAGTGCCGTCGATTGTACATTTCGATATGAATTTTTTGCATGGGTTTGTTTTGTTCCACCACCCTCGCACACTTAGGCATTAATGCCTGCCTTGTATCTCGAGTTACCTCTGTTGGTTTTGGGGAAGCCTATGAGCTTTCGGTTCTGCGTATACCCTGTCTAACCCCCTGTCCGTTTACCTTGCTCACTGTGTGCTCTCTCCTATGGCACCTGTAGTGCACATAGAACCTAATGGCATGCAAACGATTCTGATATTTGAAAATGCCCGTGAAGACCTGGAGAATAGTGGCTGGTTAGTTTTCATCCAAAAATTTGAGGATTTCAACCTCGCGGTCGCCCAACAGTTCGCCCTCACATTCGATGGATGCAGGGCTAAGGTCGGAGACATCCAACTTGAACTAAACGAAGAATTCCTTAGTTCAGCCACAGGTTTGTTAATATTATGGTAGCTTCAGGAGGTATGAACCTCTATGATGACCTATGATGAGATTAGAATCCTCCGAAAGGAAGCAAAGAATTGAAGGAAACCCTAGACAGGTTGTCAGCTGAACAAATATATTTATATTGAATTTATTGATGCCCATAAGGAGAAGTCGACCCAGTTAGACTGGTCATGTCGGCCCCAGTTAGACTGGCCAGTCCACTATAAATACAGGGCGCCAGTTTCATTATTACACACTCTCTCAGAATTGCAGAGCTAGTTGTGTGCACTGGAGTTGGCAGTTTTGTGCGCAGGTCTCTGGGAAAGTGGTGCGCTAGTTCTGGGTGGGATCCTCTATTCAATTTTGTTTCTATTCTTTTGCTTGGTGCATTTAGCCTCTCTTGGCTATAGATTGCAGCCAGAATTCTCTTCTCGGTCAAGGTCAAGGTGCTCGGAGGGTGGCTTAAGGCCTGTGGTTGGGAGACGAGGGTATCGTCGTGGTTAAACGAGCACAATCCTTTATATTCTAACAAGGTTTACCAGCTAAAGGGAAGAGGTGTTTTAAGAATTCAAAAGTGGACGAAGTGCCATGGCTGCTCCTATTCACATCAAGAAAAACTGTTAGTTGTGACAGAGGTATTCCTGTCACTGCCCTCAAGCCCAGGTGGCATGATTTATTAGCCATTGTTAAGCAATTCGTGACTTGTGAAGGTCATTATGGTTTAGTGTTTCTTTACCATCTCAGGTTGCTTATGAATTTTATTGATTTCCCTTTAAACATGCCTCACTACCTCCTATGCAGTCTGTATAAAATGTCGAAATGATTTAAGAGGGAGAAGGCTGATAGCAGCCTCTTCCATCACTGCTTGATAAAAATCATTATTGTTCATCATTTTAGGCTTAGTGGTGATAGTTGGCAAGCATTCATGTTAAGGAATGGATTTGCCACTCCCGAGTGTGTTCAAGTAGACAAGACCGTGGTCATTGAAACCCTCGTTGGGCCAGCCGTGCCACCTCCTACCCTCCTACCTGCTGTCAAAACCTCGACCTGTCCCAACATCGACCTACCCGACCCGTGTGCTAAAGTCAATACTAAGATCCTCAAGAGGCCTGTAAGGAAGAAAGGAAAATGTGGTACTGGTGTCAATAGTAAGGAAAAGAAGAATGCACAATGGATATCTAGATGTGCTTGGAACAAACCCAAACAAAACATTGACCAGAAGCCTATTGTTTTGAGTGAGGACTCGGATTTTGAGATTGAACATTTCTTGACTGAGGAATACCCGTATTCACATGGTCTCTGTTCTGGTGAACCCTACGACTACGTTTCCAACCTCCCACCGTGCCTCAAGAATGACCCTAACTTTCTGGGAATTAAGATTGGCAGTGGAAACCCTGGTAATTTGAAAGAACCCTCACCTATAGTGACTCGGCCTGATCAACCACCGTGTACTCAATGCGATTCCTGGCTTGAACGTTACTACACAGATGTTCCTTTGTTGCAATTTAAAATTAAATCATTGGAGGAACGGGTTACTGTGTTGTCAAAGGAAAACGACAGGCTACAAGCCAACAAGAATAAGCAAAAGACCACAGGTTCTATCGTCTTCAGAAATGTTGAGGCAGCAATTGCCTTTGTCAACTCAAAGTTATCCCGACTGAATCGTTTTCCTACAGCCCAGGTATGTTATTTCAACATCGATTTTTGAATGATTTGGTTTGAATTAGCATAGCCGATTGTGTTCTCTCCCAATTAGTTCTGTTTGTTTGAATAGACTAAAAAACGATTATGTTTACTTCGAATTACCAGGAATGATTTTGTTTTTGTATTTGAATTAGTACAAAAGATTTCATTTTGAATTAGCATAAACTATTTCGTTTGATTGAACCGATTTAACACGATTTTATTGTTCTTGAATTAGTATAAACGATTGAATTGGTTCTGAGTTAGTTTGATTTAGTTCTGTTTGGTTTGATCAGAAACGATGTTGTATGCCTTGAATTAGCATAGTTGTTTGTGTATGCGTTGGATTAGTATCAAAGATTGGTTTGATGAATCGATTATAATCTGTTTCGATTGAAATTGATTCAAAAAAATGATTTCGTTGGTTTTGAATTGTCAAAACAATTATGTCTGCTTCGAATTGGTAATAAAAAGTTGTTTGACATATCACATATATCCCTGTTACCATTCGGTTAATTGAACACGATTTCGTTTGTTTCAAATTGGCATAAAAGATTTGGTTACTTCTAGCGTGAATGATTTGCTTTGCTTTGAATTAGTAATTAAGGGTTTGTTTAATAGGTCGAATGTATTTCTGTTATCATTTGGATTGATTTAAAACGATTTTGTTTGTAAATATGACCAGCTACAGAATCGTGAGATTCTGTAGCTAGTCATAAAATTTAGATTTTTGTTAATTTTACAAATAAAACATTATCTAAACTTGTTTATTCTTGTCCACCTATAGGTGCATATGAATTGCAATGGGAAATTGGACATGCTATGGCAGTTTAGAACATGCTTTTTGTCATATAGTTTTGTTTTAGGTTGTTAGTTCTAGTTAGAAATAGAGATTTGAGAGATTGTTCTCAGATTTTTCCAAACAGTTTTTGATAATTCCCACAGGGATGTTTTACCCTGTGGCCTTTATATACTCATTAATTTTTGTAAAGAACCCATCATTGTTGGGAGAACAAAGACTATGGACTTATGATGATACAGACTCGAATGGAAGTGGATCTTTTGTAACAGCTTTAGCTTTCAATTTATCATATTTTCGTTCAAGTTTTGGGCATTTTAATTTGTGATCAAGTTATTGACTACTTTAGATATCAAGACTTGTTATAGGTTGATGCGTTATGACTTAAATTTTGTCCATATTTCATGTGTCTCATTTTACTCACAACAATCACTCTGTTTGAATTTAATTAACATAAGGTTTATCTTTTTAATTAAATGAACAATTATATGCAAATCTCGCATAGGGATTTATCTAAATGTGATGATCTGTAAACTTTAAGATTGTTGTCATTTTATGTCTTGTTTGTTCTGTCATTCGTATTCAAAGAGCACTGTTGCTTCCTGTTTACAAGAATCTTGTGGAAAATCTGGTGCGAGTTTCCTCCCATCAAACAACTAAATCAAGTACTGTGCACAGGACAAATAGGAAGCGTTACTTCAGGTCAGTTTGTTATTTGCAATTTAATAGTTAATAATTTCGAGAATTCTCAGTAGTTTAGATAGATATATAGTTCAGATTCACAGTTAGGATTATTATTTTAATTGCTTAGCTTAGTTAGTTTTCAATTTTTGTTCTTTTCTCATAAAAATTATAAAAATAAAAAATAATAGTTTTATAGAATTATTGTTTTATAGTATTAGTTAGTAAACTGTATATATAGTTTTAGATTTGTATATAATTTGCTGTAGCTTCTTTTTCACTTAGATTAGTTTCTTTAGTTTAGTTTTTCTTTCGTTTTTCTAGGACTTAGATCGGCCAATAGAGCCACTAAACCCGTCGGAGTGGATCATTCCAAACAACTTGGGTTATTTAGACAACCCCGGACCGGATCCACCCCTCCAGTTGACGGACGGTCAATTTCGCCCGTCAACAACTACCAACCTTCCTAACCTCTTAACTCAACAAAAGTATGGTGATCTTGGAAAGCTTCTCTTAATGTTTTTTTAGCACAGAAACAAAATTCTAAAGAATCGCAAGTAATCACTTACCCTCTTAAGGTCCGATAGACCAATTCGATCTTAGTGGACGTTAATCATCATCATCATCATCATTAACTATTAACTTAATCCCAACTATATGATTAACATGATTTTGATTCTTTTAGGTCATATAAATTACTTGTATTAACTATTAACTTAATCTCAACTATATGATTAACGTGATTTTGATTCTTTTAGGTCATATAAGTGACATTTTTCTTCCTTATACCGTCATACGTGGATAACAAACCTCTTAAGAGAGTGAATCTAAGAGACACTTAGAAGAGCAAAGACTACCCACCATACATAGGAAAATATTCACATCATTAAGATTACATCATGCGTTAAAACAAATTATAAACTGGATGTTCTTGCAAACAATGTTGCGAGCTTGTTAGGCCAAATGATTTATTTATAACAGGGAGCTGAATAATATATCATGAACTATGTTGTCTTGTGATATCCATCATGTTTCTGATAATACGTGAACACCCTCGGAGTTATATGGGGCGATGAAATGTGTTGTCAACCCAAGGTCACGCAACAAATCGTTTTCGATACACTCTACATTTTTCTACACCATGCATATCAATAATTTGCATTTGGTTGGCCATAAGAAATTGTTCATCTCCCACATAATCTTTGAAAGTCTTTCTACTATTCCCTCTAACTGCAGTTGATGATCTTCAAAAAGGTTCTCTTTCTTAAGTATTCTCAATCTTATTTTGGTATTTAGTTATCTTTATAGTCTTGAGTTAAATACTTTAAAATGTTTCTTAATTTATACAAATTAACAATAATGAATATAATTAAACAATATTCAATTTTAAAAGAAAATCATTCATAATTCATATATGTTTGAATAATGAATATAATTAAACAATATTCAATTTTAAAAGAAAATAATTTATAATCTATATAAACATGGTAGAAAAGAAAAAAATAATACTTAATATATAATATATTAAATTAAGTAAAATTAACATCTAAACCCATATCAAGTATAACTTTGTACAAAAATACATGTAATTATAATACTAGAGGAGTATCGAAATACATGTAATTATAACACTAGAGGAGTAGCTAAAAAAAAAATCAAGATAAAATATAGTGGGATTTTATAGTGATTATTTTGGGAATGTATTAAAGAGATATTGTAAGAGTTATGGATTGGATAAAATGAACTAGATTATAACACTTCTTCCTATTATAAGTAGAAACACAAGTGGTAGAACAAATAGTAATAGTGATATAATCTTTATTTATTATTCGTTTTGGTTGTTGTTTTATTTATGAAAATCCAATATTCCATTAGAACAATTCGTCATAGAAGATAACCCAAATAGAATGCGAAGCCTATATTCTGCTATTTTTTCTTCAGTTATGAAATGCAAGTACAAAGAAAGGGGCACTCACGATGGAGCTTCCTTTGATATTATGGCATGAATGGATGCTACAGAATCCACATCCTCTATTATGCTCTCAAAATCCCACTCCTAAATGTTTTGCTCAATTATGGAACAATTACAATGCTAAATAATGAAACCCTTTCTCCCCCTAGTGGCCTAATATTTAACATAGCCTAATAACCTTCTAGGGTTAGGGTTTTTACATCCTCAACACTTAGTTAGTTAGGGTTTTGGACTTTCTAGAATCTTATTGAAAGTACCAAATGACTATCTCAACAAGGGTGAGTAATGGAGGTTCATGCGGCATCCACTCGATACCATGGTGGTTAACAAGGAAGGTCAACTTTTGGGAGGCATAACTTCCACATACGAGTTCTGATTGAGGTAATTTTCACACCTTTGGAATGGTCTTAGTGCGTACAAAAACATTTAGGGGTTGGAAGCTATGCTTACAAAATTTTGTCCCCCAAAAGTCCACTTGATACCTCAAAATGGCTTTAGAAGGATCTAGACCCAAATCTCCAAACTAGGAATCTTTTGGGAGGCTTTTGGTCACCAAAATATTTTATTGAATGAAGTGAAGAATTTTTCCCTCTACCTTCTCCTTGGAGTACCATTTTTCCTTGCCTATAAGTTTTCCTTTCAACCCAATCTGCAAAATGTAATGTTTCCCTTCATTTATAGTTCTATAATTCTTCTACAAAAATGTAACTTCTTCCAACTCTACCTAAGATTTTGGTGCTAAGTTCTCTATGGTAGGTAGGGATTTCTCCTCAATTTCCTGATCCAATGTAGAAGGCTCATAGAGTTTCAGTTTTTCCACACTCACGACTGAGTAAATGCTCATGTATGGAGGTAGACTGAGTTTGTATGCATTACCACCTGCCTTCTTCAATACCTTAAAAGGGCCATACTATAGAGCATTGACATTCTTACGAGGACCCTATAGTATTTCCTTTTGAAACTATAATCAAACTTTGCCTCCCACTTTGAATGATTTATTAGTTCTATGTTGATAATGTTACAAGTATTTCCTATGATTTCTTCAATGTCTCATGTACTTGGAAATGGATCTACCTAAATAATCTTTTCAAAAAAATTATCCACTTTTAGTGATTCTATCTTGATGTCTTGACTCACTTTTCTATGATGTCCATAGACAACATCTAAGGGTGAAGGTGAAAAAAACCCAAAGAAAGTTTCAAAAGGGGACTAATTAGTGTAATTATGGACTACTCTGTTATAAGAGTGTTGAATGCACATCATATTTTCATCCTAGTTCTTTTTATGCTTATGATTGTAACCCCTCAAAATTTGCACTAAAGTCCCGTATCGGTTATTATTTACTATACATAAGAAACACAACCGATAATCATAACACTAGTAAACAGGATGTCCTACAATGGAATAGAACTTGTTTGACGAGAGTCATCACCCCAAAATACACAGAAATTGCTGCAACAATAAAGAAAATTTGTGATAGCACTAGGTAGGTTCATTACACTCATTGAGGTAGTTATCTACAAGCCTAAAAGATCATAATTTGGTTAGCCTCAATGTTCTCTTCAATTGGTCTCTTTGGTTCCCTCTCTATATTTTTTTATCCTTTCTCCATACTAATGGTTCTTCATTTACTTTTGTTGAGTATCTTAATTTCACCCTCAATCTCAACAATGACAATAGTTTCAATCTCAACAATGACAATCTTACAAACCATTTAAACAAAGTTCACTCCTCTCATCCTGATCTTCCTTATTAGATGGCTTGTAATGTATCAAGTGATGACCACCATTTTTCAAACCACTAAAGGTATAAATACATGATGCATCTATATGCATTTGAAACTTACTCTTCCATAATCTCTTTCCATCGAAGCTCTCATTTTTAATTTCTCACATTTGAAACTTTTTTCTAGGATTGTATCAATTCCTCCAATTTGTCTTTCCTTCTAGAGGTTACCCTTTCTTTTCTTCCTAGTATTCGTGGGATGAAATCTTTTTCTCTTCTAAAATTCCTCCCAATATTTCTAATGTTCTCCATATTATGTTTCTTCACATACCTTTATGTTCATGTCAACCTTTGGTTTTATCTTATATCGTATTTCCCATTTACAATGATATATCTCCTCTTGAGTGATCCTTGGCTTAGATAACATAAATGAGCATAGAAAATTGAGCATGACCCTTGTGTCATCTTATCTCATCATCACCAATACAAGTTCAATATTATAGAATCAGCATTGAGACACCATTCCTTTCTATCAACTCTTCAAATACCACCCCAAAAAAAAATTCTAATAATAACCAATTAATACATTCATAAAATAACTAAACAATCATAAAATGATAAAACATACCATAAACTCAATAAATTGAGTTTTTCAATATAATTTTTTTCATTACCATACAAAATATATTCAAACATCTACTAACTAGATTAAAACAATAACCATTATTGACAATAACAAAATTCTATTTAAATATTTGATTCTTAATAACTTAAAAATTAAAATTCTAAATAAATTATATAAACTTAAATAAAATATTACATTTTCTATATCAATATGAACAATATATCATGAACTACTTTTTTCTTGTGATATCCATCATCTATCTGATAGTATGTGGACACCATCGGAGTTATATGGAGCAATGAAATGTTCTGTCAACAAAAGTTTAACCAACAAATCATCTTGGATATACTCGTACATTTTCTTACAGCATGTATCTGCTTGGAGAGTAAGATCAATAACTTGCAATCGGTTGGTCCTAACAGTCTGTACATCAAAAGGTCCCTCAATAATCTTTGAAAGTCTTTCTACTGTTCCCTCTAGCCGCTGTTGATGATCTTCAAAAAGGGTCTGTTTCAATTCTTTCTCTGTTGTTGTCAATATACCCCTGAGTATGTCATCTCCAAACATGTAAAACGCAAAAGGATAAGAATAGCAAAGGGCACGCCTTGCTCTGAATAGCCTTTGCAGTGCTTTTGTTAGCCAATCATAGTCACTGACACCGGATTTCTTACTTTCTAACTCTATAATTCTTTTCTCTAAGAATTCCTTCTGCTTTTTTTCAAACTTCAATGAATCGCTATGTGCTTTCCATCTAGAGTAATGTGTGTACCTTTTCAAGTCACGTTGTGCCTTCTCAATATCCTCCTCCTCATCTTCTTTATATCGACCACAGGTGTGCCCATCAATGTTTGTGGCGGTATGTGCTCTTCCAGTAGCACCACCACACAACCAACAGAAATA
>ML799159.1:247503-265241 GCA_009831015.1 Picea engelmannii
CCTATAAGTATGATGTTATTTTAAATGCATTGCTATTGAACTTTATGACCATTGTTGACCTCGCATGGCGAGTTCCTCGTGTTAATTGAATGATTGATCTTGGAGGGTCATTCTCGTTATGTGGTTGTTCTTTAGTTGGTGTCGATCTTGAATGTTCGTCGTCAGAATCCTTGTCACGCGCCTTACGTAAGGGGCGCGATCGTACTTCTTATTTGTGCAGTAGTTGATTTTATTCAGTCAGTTGCTTGGTCTGCGGTGTCGGGTGGGATATAGACACCTCCATGTTCCTCAGAACAGTCGCCAGCCCTGAGACCTTAAATGGTTAAAGACGATGGGAAACCGGGCTTGAGCGTTGATTATGTGTCTTGGAGGTCCTAACCTTGCAGGGTAGGACGGGCGGGTGGTCAGACGTATTTAGTGGTCAGTTGACTTTTGTTGTGGTTGTGTCTTGTCGGTCGTCAAGTGGCGACGTAGAGTTAAGTATGTTGTTACTTCCACACACGCGCACCCACCTTCGCACCCAAAACAAAAAAAAAATTTGCACCTATCACTCGAACGGTTGACGTAACGAGGCGGTTCGTTACATACTTGGGATTTGAACATCTTCTGAAAGGAGTTTCTCTTCTAAATCCTTCTTATTCCTGAGGCCTATATATCGGTTGTTGATTCTGAAATATGAATCTTCTTGGTGGAGGGTCCCTGTAATCTTCCTTGTAGATCTTCCTATCCCCTTTGATTGTTTTTACATAGCTTTTTGGTCATGTTTTTTGTTCTATTGTTTTGGAGCTTTATCCCTTTTCTATCTGATTGTATCCAAGTTCAGACTTGTCATGATGAGGTTTTTGACTGTTGATAGTGTCATCCAAAACTTTTGAGTTGTTTTGCATATTTTTCTTTTGAAGATCCTTTCTTAATGTGACAATCTATGCTTCCAAATTTCCAATGATCTTGTCTCTTTCTTCTAGTTGTTCTTTGAGTGCTTATTAAACTCTTTTGTCTTCTTCTATTTGAATGTTCAAATTTGTGATGATTTTTTCTAGTTCCTGAGTGTCTTATATCTTGTCTAGTTTTGCTTGTAGCTTATTGTTTTTCTTCTTTTCTCTTCTTATAACTTCTATGGCACACAACAATTCTTCTCCGTAGTTAACTTTTGCCTCTTCATATTCTTCTTCGATGTCTTCTTTGTCATAGTTTTCTACTTCCATGAATAGAACTCTTTATGTCTTACTGTCACTGACTTCATCTTCATCTGATGATGAGATGTCTTCTTTGGTGCATGATTTTTTCTTGAAAAATTTCTTTGTGGTTCTTTTGCCTTTATATGTTTGTTTTCTATTTGAGTAATCTTCATCATTCCTCTTAATTTTCTTATGAGGAAATTTGTTATAAAAATGACCAATACCATCACAATTAAAACAAATCAAATGAAACTTATCTCTATATCTGTTGTTGGTTCCCTTGTTCAATTTTCTGACAAAGTTGGACACTTCTTCATCGTCTTCCAAGATGTCATTGGTGTTGCTATATTATTTTTCCTTTTTCTTTCCCTTTTGCTTTGACCTTTTGGATGCTTTGAAAGTTCCTTCTTTTATATCTGGATTTTCATGTTTAGTTCTCATTTCATATGCTGTGAAGATTCCATGTAGTTTGTCCATGCTTAATGAGTCTAGATCTTCTCTTTCTTCTATTGTTGATATCTTAGGGTCAAATCTCATAGGAATATATCTTAGTACCTTTTGAACAATTACAAATTCTTTGATTTATTCTCCCAATCCTATGATTGCATTTACTGTTTCATCGACTTGTAAGAAATAAGATGCAAAATTCTCATCTTCCTTCATATTTAGTTGTTTGAATTGACCTATGTAAGTTTGAAGCTTTTCTTCTTTGACTTCTAAATCTCCTTCATAAATATTTTGAAGTTTGTCCCAAATCTCTTTAGTGTATTTACAATGTATAACTTTGGTGAATACCGATTCACAAAGACCATTCAGAAGTGCATTTGTGGATTTGGAATTATTTTGACCGAGTTTTATTGCTCTTTCATTTGTTGGCGGAACTGTTGGCTCTTTGTATCCATCTACAACTGATTGTCAAGTTTCAAATCGTTTTGCCTGTATATATGTTTTAATCCTTCTGCTCCAAAATGCATACTTCTATTCATCAAACTGTGGTATTCCATTTGTATACTTGTTTCTCTCCACAATCTACCTTTCATTGGTTAAATTGATTTCTAAAGGAACCTGCTCTGATACCAATTGTTGGATTACTAAGAGGGGGGGGTGAATCCATAATAGAGAAATTTAATCCCTTTTCACCATAAAATGCAAGTGTTATATCAATGTAGCATTATCATCCAATAGTTGGAGAGTAAATAAACAATGAACAAAAAAAAAATCACACGCATACATAGTACACAATGTTTTTATGTGGAAACCCAAAGTGGGAGAAAACCACATAATTATTTTTCTTATATGTATTGAAGAATTACATTCATTGGAAGCACCAACTTCCTTTTTTTTCTAGCTGCAAATGGAAGGAGGCTCCAACCCCCTAGTTTCTCAGGCTACACCCTGAGGGAAGCTCCAAATCCCCAATTGTTTGGCTACAACCAAAAGGAGGCTACAACCACCTATGTTCTCCGGATACAACCGGAAGGTGGCTACAACCACCTGTCCTTGCCCCGTCCAACCTCCCTGTTGTAGAAGTAGAATGATGGAACCACTGTCAGACTATCACTGTGAGATATACCACTGTACAATTGTAACAACCTGTACCACTAACCTGCAACCAACCTATACAATTGCTCTGCAATCAATCTGTACTTGAATTGGACATGTATCAACCAAATACAATAGATACACGACCTATAGTTATGCAACACGTGTATGTGCGTGCCCTATCTGTTATGAATCCTATGTATGTACACAACCAAATTGTTATGCAATGTGCGTATGCCTTCTGAAAACTAGGGTTTTCTTTCTTTGGAAAACTTCTGACCCTCTGTAACTTCTTTCACATAGACCTTTAACCTGTCATTGTATCAAGACTATATATGTACCCTGTGCATGCATCCTCATACATAACCTTTACCCAAAAACTCTACATCTCTCTCTAGTCATGTGCCATAAGTGTGTGTAATCATGAACAAGTATAATAACTCTCACATGATCTACTTATCAAACCCTTTCTGGTATTTAGCCTCTCAATACATCAACCACTTTCACAAATACAAGCTCTCAACCATGTACCACAAAACCCTTAGCCATATGCCAAGAAATACAAGATGTGCATCAACTTTAACAAGAAGTATGAATGATAAATATACCAACACTGTATTTTTGTAGATGTGAATTATACAGAAGATCCCATGTAGCCACTAGTCTCTCTAGGGATAATCCTCAAATATCCATATCCATTTCTCATGCATGCATCAAAATCCAACTACTCATAAAAATAAGACATACCTTTTGAACCAATGAATAGATCTAATGCATCTGAGCACTGTAGATCTTCCTAGGATCTTGATCTCATAATCTAGAACCTCTGCATCATCATATTCTCAAGTTTCATTGGCTTTACCCTCATGTACGCACCCTAATACACTGCCAATCCACATACGTATGCACCCTAATACACCGTCAGCCTGCGCATGTACACACCCAAATACACTGTAAGCCTTCTTACACCTCAGAAATTAGGGTTTTTTAGTATTCACTGTAATTCTGAAACTTTCTTCATCAACCCTTCCTGCTACCTCAGAATTTTGCAACTTTATATGTATCAATGATTAATTGCAATAAGCCTTACACAACAAAAGATATTCAATGTGTTCAAGTGTGATTAAAATGAGAGTTCCTTGCCTCTTATTTATACTTTCATGTAGCATCCCACTTTCCTTACTTTATGGATTTATCCATTAACTTTATTATTTAAATCATTTCTTTTGCAAATACTTTGACTACTTTGACCTTTTGGGGCTTCTAGATGACTCATGAGGGTTCTCCAACTTCACATGTCCATAAATATCTAACCGTGAGGAGTTATGTGATGTTCAAAATACCACCAGAAATGGAATGACATGTACTATCCATATGGAATATTCTTACCTTCAAATATATCAGAGCTCGTACCATTATCAATCAAACAAACTTGGGTCCATTACCCAAACCTGTTTGCTACCAGATTTTTCTACTGGACTTTCTTCAAGGGTTGACATCAATGACAACCAACCCAATTGATCAACAAAGGTTACCTCTCCTAAGAAGGAGGTTCAATAGTGTTTTAATGTATACATTTCAAAGACTGTTCCCCCAAGTACAAGAACAAAGGGTTGATAAATCCATCAAAACGAAATTTTACTTTTTACCTTTGAATGGAGACTTAACATACTTCTTTGAGTTGTTGTACATCTTATTTAATCCAATTGGAATTCTTGGTGTGATTAGAGCATCAAAAACTAAGAGAAGTACTAAAAATTCCATTTGGCAGAGGAACAAATAGATTTTCAAATTCTACTGCAAAAATAGTAATGTAATACTATGTTATGTAATGTTTACGTATGGATAATACACAATGTTATAAGCATTTAATGTTTGATTGGAAAACTAAGTAAGAAGAACAAGGGAAAAGTAGTAGTAATAAAATGATCATACCATCAACAAAATGAACAGAAGATGTGCCCTCAAAACCTCATTGTGGGAAAAAATAGCAAGAAAATGAGGATTGTGTCGCTCTATTCTCTTCTCAATTTTATAATGTATGATACAAAGAAATATTGAGTCACCATGGAGTTATATTTCACAATATGTCTTGTGAATGGTTGATACAAGGTCATTTTATTCCTTTTATCTATTATGGTATCCTACTCATATACTTTTCTTGTCTCTACATCAATAAATCAATACAATACAAATATAACCTCTTTGTTCCCTTGCAGCTCAATTTTTAACATGTCTCGATAAGTTTCTAAGGTTAGTGTTAGGGTTTTAACATGGACAAACTCTCTATTATGGTTAGGTTTTTTGGATACTCTAGAATACTTTTTAAAGTCCATAAATGAATAACTTTTGATGTGCGAGTAATGATAGATGGCATGGAATCCACTTCACACCATGGTGGTTGAACTAGCATAACTTAACTTTCCATATTTGACTCCCTCATAAAGATCTTGATTGAGTTTCTCTTTGTATTGTCATAAATATATTAACAAGTACAATAAAATGTAGGGACTATGAACATTGTTAGAAAACTATTCAACCTAAAAAGGGACATTTAAAGAGTACAACAAAATATGAATTTTTAAGGACCCCAAATCACGAGTTCAAGATCAACCCCTAAAATGCACTTCATAAGGCCATAATTCTACTTCTTAACAAAAAAAGAACAAAAAATAATGAAAATTTGTAACAAAAAAATATTGATGCATTTTCGATCATACCTCCATATTTTTGAAGGATTTTGTTCCCTAAAATCTTATATTAAAGGATATTAGGAAATGATTTCTCAACTTTCTCCTTCGACTATCACTTGGCCTTGATAGGAAGTTTTCCTTTAATCCAACCTGCCAAAGTTCTTACTACCCACATATAGTTATGTAGAATTCTTTGGAAAAAAAATGTATCTTTTTCTAACATTTCCTAAGCATATGGTGTTAAATCATCTAATATGGTATGTAATACTTTACCCTCATTTCCATCATTGAGCATGGATGGCTCGTGGAGTTTTAGATTCCCCAAATTCACTATTGGGTAACTAGACATGTATGGAGGTAAATTAAGCCTACAAATATTATCACCTATACTTTCCAAGACTTCAAAAGGACAATAACCCATATAATTGATATTCTTACTAGGTCCCTATAGACTCTCTTTTTTTAGATTCAACTATAATTGTACTATATTTAATGTTTTCTTAATTGTGTGTTGGTCATGCCTAGGATTTTACTTCTCACATGATTTTATTAGTGTATATTGGTATTTAAAAGATATGCCTAATTTTCTCTATGAATATTTCATCCTTCAATTTTTATCGTGTTTCTCCTTGCTTCTCTCCTCCATGTTTTCCATGTAAAAAATATTGAGGTATAGGTGGAAAATATCTAAAACAACTTTCAAATGGGAACTTGTCCATAGGACTATGGACTACTATGTTATAACAATGTTAAATATCGATCAAATTATCATCTCAAGTTATTATAAGCTTTTGATTGTAACCTCTCAAATATGAACCCATGTTGTAATAACCATTTATGTTTACCCATCCATTTGTGTGTAAAAATTGTAGATAATTTATCTTTTTTTACATCTTGTCCCAAAGTATTGTCAACTCAACATTGATAAATCCGGTATCTTTTTCTGAAATGATGCTCATTGGTATCCCATAGTGCAACCAAACCCTCTCAAATAACAATAATGATGCATCATGTACCTTGATGCTCTTTTTACAAGGAATAAATATGCATATGATTATTACCAAATATGTCCAATACCTAAAATAGGTAGTCATGTCCCCTCATGGTTCCTACAAAACCACTCAAAAAATCGAGGGTGGCACTATCCCATGGCCTACTAGGTGCATGTAAGGAATGAGGTATACCTCACTTCATATTGCCAAGTTTACTAGTACAATAGTGTATGCATACTCTAATGAAACAAGATACATACTCTTGCATCCTAGGCCAATACATGTACTTTTGCAAGTTGTTTATTGATTTCCAAGTACAAAAATGACCTACAACTGTAGAGGTGTGAACCTCTCTTATAGTTTTTGTTATATCATGTTTAGGCACACATATTTTATTCAAATTGTAGAGAAACAAATTTTGCATATGGTAGTCAACCTTGTTGTCACATTACTATTCATGAACTTGGCATTGAAACTATTCAAATATCTCCTTGAATTCCTCGTCATCCATATATTCCTACTTTTATGCATCATGGGTGAAAGGATCCATGTGGATATGACTAACCAAATTTGAAATATTGGTTTTATTTCATCTCGAAAAGATGTCCTCCAAATTGTTAGTACTACCCTTATTATACTTATTGGTGAAATAAGACTCCTACAAAACAAAATTCCATTTGTCATGTGTCTTTCTTGATAAAGTTTATTTTATGTGTGGAAATATTGCAAATGTTGGATATTGGTTAGAATTATTATGTTCTTACCCATGAGATATGTTAAATTTTTGGTATGCTCATTTAAACATAGACAATATCACATCATTGTCACCCAACCATAGGCATTCACTATGCCACCCCCGAGCACAGTAATCGTTTCTTAGATAGAATGATTATGGCAAGTCCACACTAGAACCAATAGATAAACCCTAGCCACAATATTGATGCAGAAGAAAAACAATAACCATACAAAGATAGTGTACCCTACAACAAGAGAAGCATAAGAGAGATACCAGAAAGACTGCTACACTATTCCTCCAGACGTGTTCCCTCTTCAACTACAACTGCAACTCTCCAAACTTGCACCCTATCTTCCATCATAGTTCCTCCTTAGAATTGTGCAATGGATAAGTGAGTGAGTGTACAAATGATCTAAGGTGTTACCTTATTTATACTTATTCTGCCAGTGAAATTTTCCCACAGGGCTGACCTGCCTTTTCTGGAAAATATAATATACTTTGACTTTTTCTGGTAGGACCGAATTCTCTTTTTGGGTTTCTTATTTCTTTATTATTATTATCCTTGGTATGACTTCTCTTATAGGGTTTCCACAAATATTTTTAATGGTTCTCTTTATTTTTTACTATTCTATTCCAAGTACAAAGGCTACACTTGAAGGTTAATGCCCCCCGCAACTACCAAAACATCAACACTCCCTGTTAGCTACGGAGGTATTAATTAAGATGTTCTTCGTGTAATGGTATCATTCGCATCCATCCATTTCACATGGAATGGGAAAGAATCAGATGGTCTTGTAGACCAGTCTACATTTAGCATCGCCATAGCCACACATGTTATCTCATGATCAAATAGATCATGTCTCAAGTAATATGGCCACACAATCATCTCATGATCAAACAAATCATGTAACAAGTAGCATAGCCACATAGGCTATATCATGATCAAACAAATCATGTCACAATTATCACCATCATAAACGCACAAGATCCGTATTTGAGCTAGTTTACATAGAACTGTGCCACTACCCAATCCAAGCAAAGTTTGGGAAACTGCAACTCGCCAGCTCACACAAAAATCTAGCATATAGTTCATAAATAACTAGTAACTCATCATTTCACATGAAATCTGACATCTAGTTGATAATGAACTAGTAACTCATCATATCACACATAGTCTGGCATCTATTTCATAAAAAGCTAGTAACTTGCTAGCTCACACAAGATATGGCATCAAGTTCACAAAGAACTAGTAACTTGTCATCTCACACAAAATTTGACATCTAGTCCACAAGGAACTAGTAACCTATGGTTGGCACACCAAGATGGTCCATAATGACCAAGAATCTAATCACAAGGATTAGGCAATGTAGTATGTACACACTACCCATATAGCCCAAGGCTAGGAAACACCTCCAACCACATAGGTTGGCCCACCAATTTGAAGTGTTGGGTAACTAACCGGACCCAAAGACATGGCATATGTTGACTTTGTGTTAGGTCATGTTGATTGGTTCCACAATAAAAAACATGTGTACTAGACTATTTCACTGGAGTAGCAATAGCTCAACATACCAAACTTTTTCACTAGAGTATCCCTCTATGTACCAAAATTTGTCACTGGAGTAGCCCTTTGCGTACCATACATTTTCACTGGAGTAGAATTAACTCAGTGTACCATACTTTTCACTAGAGTATCCCTCTGTGTACCATACTTTTTCACTGGAGTATCCCTCTGTGTACTAGAATTTTTAATTGAATTAGAAATAGTGTGTCCGTGAATGACTATCTGTTGTCGCTGTCACATGTTGAAGTTGCTTCCTTGGAATCACATCTATAACTCATCACTCCCTATTAATAGGGAATTTCTTCTATACCACACCAAGACTTTCTCTGAAGTACACAAACTTCACTCTCGAAAGAGGCTTGGTCAACATGTCAGTTATCTGCTCATCTATAGCGACATATTGGAGCTTCACTACTCCCCTTTGTACTATATATTTGATGTAATGGTACCTGATATCGATGTTCTTGGAATTATCATGGAACATCAGGTTCTCTATCAACTTCACACAACTTTGGTTGTCACACAAAATACAATTCACCTCTAACTCGAGATCAAACAATCATGTAAGAAGCCTCCAAAGCCACACTACTCCACTGCTAGTTGAACAAGTTGATATATACTTTGCATCAGTCATACTGAGAACCACACTATTCTGCTTCCTACTGAACCATGAGATCATAGTTGATCCCATATTGAAGAAAAATCCATATGTACTCTTCCGGTCAGCAACATTATCGACCCAATATGAATCAGTAAATCCTTGCAGTCTTATCTCACGATATGAAGGATATATGAGTCCATAATCAATTTTACCCTTTAGGTACCTCGTCACATTTTTTGTTGCAATCAAGTGAACATGTCTTCGCTCAACCATATACTAACTCAATGTCTTCACCACAAAACATATATCTGGCATTGTGTTCATTAAGTACATCAACGAACCAATCATCTGTATATACATGGTAGCATCCATTGTCTCTGAACATGTATCACTGAATAAATTTAGATTCATCACCATTGGTGTGGGCATGGTTTTACAATCCATCTCTTCAGAATCTCTACAACATATTTTCCTTGGCATAGGAAAATTTCATCTGGTTTCTGCCACACCTCTAGACCCAAGAAATAATTCATCATACCCAGGTCTTTCATCTCAAACTATGATGTAAGATTTATCTTGCACTCAGCGCTGAGCTTCTCATCTCTTGTTAGAAACAGGTCATCCACATATAATAGTGATATCACAGGTCTACCATCCACAACCTTGTAGTAAAGGTTGGAATCTTCTTTACACTTGGTAAATCCTAAGCTTATTAGGAAACTGTGTGATCTTGCATATCATGCCTTGGGTGCTTTCTTAGGCCCGTACAAATCCTTCTTCAATATGTAGACATGCGACTCCTTCTCATGTATCTTGTGGTTGCTCTATGTACACTTCTTCTGGATACTGGAGCAAGTGTCTTGTCATAATATTCTACCTCTTGTTCGGAGAATTATCTGGCCACTAATCAATATTTGTACATCTCTATAATGTTATCTACAACATGATTGATCTTGTACATCAACTTGGAAGTCACCACTAACTACCCTTCTAGGTCTTGGAACTAAGGAAAATTTTTGTATCCCAATCCTTCTAACTAGATTCCTCCTTTGTCACTATAGAAAAGTCAACTGAAGCAAGAGAATATTCCCAGGAGATTTCATATCTTCTAGAAGCCTCTAAAGATTCGATATAGCCTCCTAAATCTATGGCACTTGTCTGCCAATATTAGAAGACATTTCTCCCTCCCATCTGAATCTGAGTGGGAATACTTTCTAAATGAAAGTATTTAATCCACTGACTCTCTCTGAGATCAAGATCACTCTGAGTATCCATGATGCTTTTGAATATTGACTCCCTTTGATTCTATATAATCTTCAGAGCCATCTACTCCCTATGTGTGTGACGGTTTCTTCTGAAGTATCCTAAGAACAGTCCTAGGGAGGTTTCTCCTCCCTACTAGATCGCGAGGGATGACTCCCTCTGAAATCTATCTCTTTCTGACATGGTACTTGGTGTAGCTTCCTACCTCACCACTGGTGGAGACATATTCTCCTCATGATGTCGCTCATTAATTATGTATATATATTTACATCATGCAAAGTGTCATGACACCACGCTATTCTCTTCTTGGTTACTGCAACAATTCTGGGTAGGCCCTTTTGGCTATACTAACTCTTCCTTATGGGTATGCCTGGAACAAGACCAAAAAAGAGGGAATACAATAGACAAGAATAATACTCTTATAATAATAATAAAAACAATAACGAGAACATTCGTCACAACAACTCCTTCTCAGAGCTATCACTTGTGACCTTCCTAGAGACAGAATAAAGATGTAATATTAAGAAATAGGAGAAACACTCTTCTAGTGTCGTAACCAATTATTCCTCTATGGTAACCTGCTTGGAACAAGAAACAAGAACAACAATATCTCCATGGTAACCTCCATGGAATTTACAAGATAACCTACCCAAGACAAGAGCAACAAGATAAAAAGTATAATAGCATTTTCATAAGAACATATCTATGTTAACAAGAATAAAATAAAATTTCATGGTAATTATCATATAATTACCAAGGTGACCTACCTGAAAGAAAAAAAATAAGTATCCCCTAGAGGAGATGTTAGTTCATCTTGCAAACAAGTCCAATAAACATTTATATCAATAGTACTCACATGCTACCAAGTATTCATTGTATCTAGCAGTAATAGAACCTTTCAAGGATTGTTTTCACAACTAAAATGTTTACTTGTAATGTAGCAATTATCAAACTTGATATGTGCAAATTGGAAACTTATCAATTTGATCAATTAAACCTGGAATCTAGATTCTTATCTTCAAGAATGAGTGTTGTTGCTTTTCTTCTGAATCTCCTTCACTCAAGATGACAAGTATTCTCTCCAACATGTCCCCTCTACTAATATTCTTTCCTAAAAGAAATATGAGTTAGGGAATATAATGCAAGTAAACTCGAAAATTTGAACCTTAGTCAATCTAATACTTTCACTAGAGTCATATTAGAACTTTAACTTTGAGCAAAGGTTAGTCATAACTTCAATGGATAAAAATACAATTAGATGTTCATAAGATCACAATAATTCCATAACAACTAGAGGCATATCAAAACAATCAAACCTGGAGTGCATTGTTCCTCTAACTGTGTTAGATCTTAGATCCCCCTAGATATATGATTGTTGTTTGGAAAAAATATCCCTTCTCCTACAAATACCCTTAAGATAATTGATACAATTTAAACATATACAAGTACATACCTCCGGAAGCAACGACACCATCCAGCAACAGTGACAAGCAACGATGAATCCAAAAACTTCAAAGTGCTCCAACTTGCAATATGTAGATAGCTAGAGATGCGCTAGGGTAAGGAACACTAGGGAAACAAAAAATCAATCCCAATACTTCACAAAAAAATTCACTACAACTAGTACTTCAATTGGTGTTGGCACTGCAATTGGTGTTGCAAATGGTACTACAACTGGTGTTGCAACTGGTACTGCAACTGGTGTTGCAACTATCACTGCAAATGGTACTGCAATTGGTGCTATAAATGGCACAAAGGAACTAGAACGAAGGAATTGACACTGCAAACCTAGGGATTTATGAGGAAATCCTAATTTCTCAACTTAAAAAATTTCTAGATCTGATCCACGGAAGAGATACACCCTACTTACACGACCTTCTTAGTGAATTCACTAAGTTCTCAACAAGCTTGATAATGGGGGAAGCTAAGGATCTTCCTTCTAGCGGTTAGACTATTATGAAGGAAACCAACTCTAAAACCATGTTAAAATTTTGGTATGCTCATTTAACCATAGACAATATCACATCATTGTCACCCAACCATAGGCATTACCATGTCATCCATGAGCACACTAACCTTTTCTTAGATATAATGATTCTGGAAAGTCCACACTAGAACCATCAAATAAACCCTAGCCACAATACTGTTGCAGCAGAAACACAATAACCATA
Source organism: Picea engelmannii (assembly GCA_009831015.1). NCBI lineage: Eukaryota > Viridiplantae > Streptophyta > Pinopsida > Pinales > Pinaceae > Picea > Picea engelmannii. Next base: position 260,244 of record ML799159.1, read on the forward strand.
CAAATATAGTGTACCTTACACCAAGATAAGCACAAGAGAGATACCAGAAAGGTTTCTACACTATTCCTCCAAACTTGCGCCCTCTCCAGCTACAACTGCAACTCTCCAAACTTGCACCCTAGCTTCCACTGCAGTTCCTCCTTAGACTTGCACACTAGCTAAGTGAGTGAGTGTACAAATGACCTAAGGTGTCACATTATTTACGCTTATTCTGCTAGTGAATGTTTCCCACAGGGCTAGCCTATCTTTTATGTAAAAAATACTTTACTTTGACTTTTTCTGGCAGGGCTAAGTTCACTTTCTGGGTTTCTTATTTCTTTATTATTACTTTCCTTGGGTCGACTTCTCTTATAGGGTTTCCAAACATATGTTTAATGGTTCTCTTTCTTCTTAAATATTTTATTCTAAGTACAAATGTTACACTTGGAGGTTAATACCTCCCGCAACTACAAAAATATCAATTTGCTTTCATTTCTTAACCCATTGCACTAGAGCATATAGAACCTTGTCATACACGAGGTAGTTTAGGACTAATCCATGAAATAATTTAGAATGATACAAAATCAACTTGCCTTCTTGAATCAAGACTACTCCCATAACATACCCACTTGCACTTGTTTCCACTTCCAAGGGACTCTGAAAATCGAGAAGCGTGGGAACTAGTACTTGATTAATATTCCATTTAATCAGTTATACAAAATCCCTTTGTTTATTTGTTCCCATTTGAAATTATTATTGTTGGTTGGTATGGTATGGAGTCGTGCAACAACAATAGAGAAGGATGGCATGAACTTCCAAAGGTACTACATGATGTTCCTACATATATCCTAAATTAAATGACATTGATATGAGTTTGAAATTTTATGAAATCCTCCATCTTCATAGGGTCAATATTGAGTTCCATCCACCAATTTCATACCCTAAGTACTCCAAGGATTGCTAGGAAAACTTGCATTTCTTAATGTTTTCCACTAGATGATTTTTTCTTAAGTCTTTAACATATATGTTAGATGTTTGATATTCTCTTCCCTAGTAGAGATAAATATTAGCATATCAACGTCCAAGAACATTATTACAAATGGATATATAAAGTAAATCATTACATCATTCATTAACCACATAAATATAGCATGTGAATTGCATAAACAAAAGACATTACCAACCACTTATATAGACCTTGGTTCATCTTTATGGTTGTAATCCAAGTGTCTTCATCTTTCACTTGCACTTGAGGTTATCCTAATTTGAGATCCAATTGGGTGAAGTACTTAACATGTTGTAGTTTATCCAACAAATCATTGATCTTAGGTAGAGGGTATCAATTCTTGAGGGTGTTCTTATTTAGAGATATACATTCAATATGCATTCTACAAGTACCTTTAATCTTGGAAACTATGTTTATAAGTTACCCAAAATGTTAGGAGATTTTTCATATGACTTAATGGTCCAATAATTGTTTTAACTTCTTGATCACTTCATCCTCTTCTAGAATGGATAGTATATATGATACTATGTTTTTCAATGCATAGTCAACAACAATTTTATCTTGTGATCCACCTCCATCTTAGGTTGTACCTTTTAGGATCTTGGAACACTTCTTTGTATGCCTGCAAAATTTTCTCCAATTAGTGTTTCTTCTCTTTACTACCCCCCCCCCCCACCCCCCATAAAGATACATTTACTTCTATGGATTCATCCCCTTATTGATTTTATTTCAAGAACAAAAATAAAAACTTCCTACTTGATCTAATAAATATTTTTTCCTCGATGGAGCTTACCAAGGAGATCTTGGATTTCACTATGTGTGCATTAATAATGAAGAATTTCCCATCCTTGACTAGGCTATATTGGTTTTCTTTTCTCACAAAGATCACATCCCTCATGTACTAGTAGGGGATTCCAATCACTACACCATACACATCAAGTGGCACCACATATAGCTTTACTTCATCAAAATAATTTTCATTGGTGGGAAGTCTAATCTTGCACTACCTAGGAACCCTAATCTATACATGTTTATTCAGCCATTGTAGTTTGTACAGGTCAAGCTGACGTTGAAATTCCCATCCAATATCTCTTACCAAATCCTATGAGATGAGGTTGGATTGTGAAATGAGTTAAAATAGAGCACCCCCTTCGTCTTCTTGACATGTATCTTAATATGGAATAGTATTTTTTTTATTTTCCTCCTCCTCATGATATTGGTTGTCCGTGTTCACTTCCCATTGTGTTGTAGGGAAAACAATTCTTTTGTCTACATCTATGATGCTCTCTACCCTATTGTTAGAATGCCCACTTAACATGTTATTAATTTTGGAATACTTATTGCAATTGTTTGGATTCAACTTATGGTGCATCTTTCAACACTTTTCTTTGGTATTACAATCAATGCTAAAGTGGCTATAATGGTTTGTTTGGGTCCTTGCACTAGTGTGTAGTAGTCCCAATATTCATCCCCTTTCCTTTCATTCCTTTTTTCCCTCCTTGGAAATACCATGTTAATGTATTTTCTTTAAAACACTTAGTTGTACTTGAATCATCTTGCCCATCTTTAAAAATTTCTCTTGCACATAGATTCATCAACGATCTTTGGATTAAATGGCATCATTTTCCTCCTTAAACTATTGTCTTGACCACTTGAATACTTCAATATTACAAATAGGTTATTGGTAGATATTCTCAATTGAATGGATTGTTTTCTAAACTTAATGGTGTTCTATTGCACAACTTGCCCATGTTCTCCCAATAATGGTGTCAAAGAATCCACTAGTCCAATTAGTGCCAAATAGGGTATAACTAGGAATTGATGACATTTTTAAACACTTCTAGTTTAGTTAATAGCTATTCGCACTCTATTCTAAGTGTCTTTGTATATATTTCCCATCAAAATTTGGCATGACCCTATTTCTTAAACATACAAAAAAAAAATAAAAAAATTAATGTCCTATGTTATTTGCATTAATGTCAAATTTTAATAGTTGCAAACCATTGAATCTACTTCGCAACATCAATCTTTCCTTGATAAGCCTCTAGTCCCAATTTCTCTTAAAAATTTATATAGAGGATGGGAAGATGTGAGGATGTAACTTGGCTTCTCCTTCTTTTCTTCCAATGTTGGCTCTTCTTTATCTTCAATTTTTTTGTTAAATCCAATGTCTTCAATCGAGCTTTTGAGCTCCCCAAAATGTCTTAACTTGGTATCTAGAGATGAGATTATATTGAAAACTCATTTTTGAGGATTATCTATGTCGAGTAAGTCATGAATATATGACTGGTTTCCCATGAGAACTAATAAGGATGACCAATTTCCCATGAATTTGAATAGTCCAAATAACACTCATTGCAAAGATGATGCTCACAGGGGTGAGAAATGAGATTGAAAGTAGTGAAATCAGTCACAAAGAATAAATGCTCACCTCTAGGACTTGCACCTACTAACTAGGACTTCTTGGAAATTTCACCCCTCCCAACATTGTTCTAGCTCAAGTGCACTTTAATTATAGATATTTTACCTATAGTCAATCCCATTGGGCTTGATACCCCATTTGCAAAAGGTTAGCAAGTATTGGGCCTTATGAATTATTCATTTAGAGAACCTTGACTCTTATATTTAATCTTCGAGGGGATTGCATAATGTAACTTATAAATTATATTTTTTTAGATAGTAAATATAGAGTAAGCCATTAATGCATGATGTGTGTCCAATGAAATCTATTCATATTGAAATTAATATTTCCATACTCTAGAATATATTAAGTAATTGTGCTTTAAGGGAAATCTCTACCCTACTCATCCTTTAGGATGATAATGTACTCATCTATCATGGCTAAGGTTTATGAATATTTTCATTACATTGATCTATGGATAGTGCAATATTCCACATAAAATTACTATGATACAAATATTATCTTTAAATCAATAAATTACTACATATAGTCTTATTGGATAAATTCTCATAATGAATCTTTAAATATTATTACAAAAATAGTGAAGTTATACTCTACTATTAGTGTGTATCTATGTTTAGCAGGTTTAATATTACAAGCTCAATACCATGTTCTTTATTAGTATTTATCTATGTTTAATAGGTTTAATATTATAAGCTCAATACCATGTTCTTTATTAGTGTTTATCTAATGTTTAATAGGTTTTATATTATCAGCTCAATACCTTGTTCTTTATTAGTGTTTATCTATGTTTAATAAGTTTAATATTATAAGCCCAATACCATGTTCTTTATGAAAAATATAGGTGAATCCATGAAGCTCAATCCCACTTTTTGACAAGTTATGCATGCGAAAAAGACCTATATAAACCATCTATAAAGGGTTTTACCTCATCAAGGTTTTAAAACCTCCATCTAAGTTTTAATATCTTAATCTAGGTTTCATTAAACTAGATCTTAAAATCTTAATTAGAATTTAAAACCAAAATCAACTATTTATATAAAACTACATCTATCAAGCATTTTAAAATACCTAAACCAAGGGATTTCAAAATCTCTCGATCTAGCATTTTAAAAAATTATAAAAAACATGTGGATTCTCTATTGATGTTTTCATATTCAAAGTGTATTTTTAGTTTTTATTTTAAAATACCTAAACCAAGGGATTTCAAAAGCCCTCGATCTAGCATTTAAAAAAATTATAAAAAACATGTGGATTCTCCATTGATGTTTTCATATTCAAAGTGTATTTTTAGTTTTTATTTTACTAAAACAAAAAAACGAATAAATGCTATTAATTTGTCAATTTTAAAAAATAATAAAAAAATATAATTAAACAAAAGATATATTAATTTGTCCATTTTTAAAAAATTTATAATTAAAAAACAACACTACACATCAAAATTTACAACTCATTTTAGATTGTTATTTTTTTATTTTTTATAAGACGTGTAACTCGGCCCAAAAGACTTTGAGGTCATAGGTAGAAAGAGCGTCAACCGTTGGGCAGGTAGAAAGACCATCCTCTACATTTATGGCCATTTAGGATCGCA
>ML799159.1:269850-284821 GCA_009831015.1 Picea engelmannii
AGCTCCCTGTTATAAATAAATCATTTGGCCTAACAAGCTCGCAACATTGTTTGCAAGAACATCCAGTTTATAATTTGTTTTAACGCATGATGTAATCTTAATGATGTGAATATTTTCCTATGTATGGTGGGTAGTCTTTGCTCCTCTAAGTGTCTCTTAGATTCACTCTGTTAAGAGGTTTGTTATCCACGTATGACGGTATAAGGAAAACAAAATGTAACTTATATGACCTAAAAGAATCAAAATCACGTTAATCATATAGTTGAGATTAAGTTAATAGTTAATAGAAGTAATTTATATGACCTAAAAGAATCAAAATCACGTTAATCATATAGTTGGGATTAAGTTAATAGTTAATGATGATGATGATGATGATTAACGTCCACTAAGATCGAATTGGTCTATCGAACCTTAAGAGGGTATGTGATTACTTGTGATTCTTTAGAATTTTGTTTCTGTGCTCGAAAAGCATTAAGAGAAGCTTTCCAAGATCACCATACTTTTGTTGAGTTAAGAGGTTAGGAAGGTTGGTAGTGTGACAAATATTTTGAAAATGAGATCTAATATGAGTATAGGCTGGACAATCTAAGAGAAAGTGTTTTTCATCTTCAACCTTCTTAGTGTCACAAAGGTGACACACTCTTTCATCCCATGGCGTTTTAGGAATTGACCGACGCCCAATTCACAATGGAGCTCGTGAGAATTTGTTCTTATCTTAGCAATGCTTATTTTTTTCTTTATACTTGGAAAAACATATAGATAATTTTAATCTTCTAGATTAGGGTTGATTACTTCTTTATAATACTTTAATTTTCTTTTTTCCTCTAACTCTTTATCACACCACATTTTCTCCTTAAATTTTGATTTGACATTTTTTTAACAGTATCTTTATTCTGCAAAATTGTGTCTTCCATGATTCTCGAATAGTTTGGCCAAGATTGAGCATCTTTATGCCATCCTCGCTTGAGTCGATGGTGGTTATGACTCGATTTTGAAGCAATTTTAGGAAGCCTCTTGTCTTAAATGTCGTTTAACTTGTTCTTATACATTAGGTGTCTAGTCATAGCCATCATCTCAATGGGGGAGAGGCTTGTTTCTAAGAGGAAGATGGGATAGGGTGTATTTCCTTTAATTTTGAGATTATAGGTTATAAAATTCGTTTGTATTTTCTCTATCTTTATCCAGGATTCACGAGAGATACTACAACTCCAGACTTCACATCCATAAAGAATAACATGTGTAACAAGAGCCTCAAAGAGGAGTTTATTCTTATCCCAACTCCAAAGATCAGCTGATTTACAATTATTTTCAAGCCCATAATAAGCTTTCCATCCCCCAATAATCCTTTTCTCAATGCTAGAATTCTAATTGAGCTTGTGGTGAATATCAATTCCAAGATATTTGTATGAATTCAATTCCTCCAAGTTGTTTTCATATACGAAGGTATCATAAGGGATCTTATTGGATTTAATAATCATGACCTTAGTCTTATCAGTATTAACAGCCATACCCATATTGGAGAAAATATCCTTGAGGATTCTTAGTTGGTTTTCAAGATCATGGGGACTCCTTGCCATAAGAACGATATCATCGACATAAAGAAGAATATTGATGACTATACTAGTGAGAGTAGGGCCGACACAACATGTTTTTTCCAAGCAATCTTCTAACTTGTCAATGTATATGCCAAAAAAGGTTGGGGGCAAGGGGCAATCTTATTTGATTCTGATATTGCAGTTAATCTCTTTTGACCAGCCCTCAGTGTTTTTAAACTTAGCAATAACATTCTCATACATCCTTATTGCAGCAACCCTCAACTCGAGAGGCACTTTTATCTCTTCCAAACTATTCCAAAGGTTTTTCCTAGGAACCATGTCAAAAGCTTTTCTAAAGTCAACAAAACAACAAAAAATATTGGTTTTAGTATTGTGGAACTCCTCTGCAATGTTGCTAAAGGTAACAAGATGGTCCACAGTTGAATGATATCTCCTAAACTTGGCCTGGCCTTTAGCTCTTTTACCGTGACTTTCTAGCCAAAGGTTAATATTATTTTCCAAAATAATTCCATAAAGCTTGGCTAAAATCAAGCTAATCATAATGGTCCTATAATTAGAGGGAATGTTTCTATCCCCATTTTTAAAAATAGGAACAATGAGGCTTTGCGTCGAGGGTTTAGGAAATCCCTACTTGACTGCTAAATTGAAAAGATTGTGTATGTGAGGGATAAGGATTGGCCCTCCGATTTTAAAAATTTCAGTTTTGTAGCCTTCAATGTTCTTAGCTTTCCCATTTGTCAGCCACTTAACCCTGAACTCTATGTCATCTAAATAAAAAATGTATTCCTTTGTAGGTACAATAGGAATGGTGTCAATGGAATTAGGGAACTCGTAAAGACTTTTAAGGTAGGAATTCCAGTCCCTTAAGGGAATCTTATTATTTTCTTTAGTATTGTGTTTTAGAATTTGGCTCCGGAACTTCTTAGGATCCATCTTATATAGTTGTGAAAGTTTCTCTTGCCTTTTATTGATATTGTATCTTTTTTTCCTTTTAATTGGGGCTTTGTACATATTTATTTTATCGATTTTTAAGGACTCATTAGAAGCATCTCTAATGGTTTTCCTAGCAATTTTACATTCTTTATCATGCCAAGGGTTGGTATCTCTAATATTATTCTTATAGGACACCTCGAAAGAGAACTTGTTGATAGAAATGGAAAGGGTAGTTGTAAAATTATGATATAGTTCTTCAATGTTGTCCTTATAAGTTAGGAGATTTAATTTACTATTTAAATCCTTTAAGAAAATGTCAACTTTACTTTTTTCAAAGCACAAATTCCTTTGATTATCAAAATTCTCATCAATGGCGCTCCTATGCATGGAAAAGTTTAGAGTTACGGTTAAAGGTTTATGATCAGAGTCAGGCTCATGGTCATTTAAAAGGTCAAAAGTTGTTATTTGGTTGGAAATGGGGATATGAGATATAACATAATCTACAACACTACTACCTAGCCCATGGATACAGGTCATCTAGTTGGAGTTTGGCTGCTTCATTACTCCATTGCAAATTATTAGGTCTTGAGAGCTGTAGAGCTTGACCAACTTAGTACCAAACAACTTCTCAATTAGGTCTTCAGAGCTTATTTTGTAGCTATTAGATAAAACAAGGTCCTCATCTAGCCATAAAGGATTATGTTTGGAGTCATTACTTAAAAGAGTAGATTGTTTAGTTGCAGATATAGCATTAAAGTCTCCTAGCAGGAGGATATTACCTTCATTTTTCAAACTATAATTATCTTGTTCTAAATTATTATAGGGACAATTTTTATCTAGATTGCTTTTCTTATAAAAAGTGAATTAATAGGTGAAAAATAGCAAATTTCTATTTACATGTTCTTAGCATTGGTGTCTGAAATTTCTATCCAAATGTACGGATTAAGAGGGTCAATCTTATGAAGTTGAATGTGAGTAGAAATTCTCTTTCTAATATAAAAAACTATTCCTCCTATCCCTCTATGGTGGGATTTTTTGTTCCATGCTGACCACAAGACAAATCCTTCCATGTTAGGGACCTTAGACTCCTCATGCTACCAAGTTTCAACTAGACAGATAATATCAATTTCACTCAGGATCCAACTTATCATAGGACCTTTGTGCCACGGAAATCCACGACAATTCCAAAAAAGGATCACGAGTGTCCCAAATTCTTATTTATTATTATCCTTCTCGTCTCTATCCCTAACAATATTTTTTTCGATTTCTAATTATTTCTCATTTTCCTTCTTTCTTGAATTCTTTTACCTTTTGAACTTCCTTCCTTAATTTAACTTGGTCTTTAGGAATGTGGTCTTCATTTATAAATATTCTGGACCCTTTTAAGCTTAGAGATTTACTAAGTATGTTATATTTATGGCCATTACAACTTACTTTGACAAGGATCAACCTCTCTTTGTGATCAATTATTTTTCCTATCCTCTTTGCTTATATGAGATAAGTTGTATCAATTTGTGATTTATTATTTAATTCTTCTTTTACTATTGCTAGCGTATCCTCCTCTTGTTGTTATTTTATGCAAAAAATTATGAGGTTCAAGGATATTTTGTTATGCTCATGGTCAAGTTCAATTAGCTTATTCATTTTCTCTTTGATGGGTTTTATATCCAATTTGTTTTCCATATTACTTATGGTCAAATTTTTGGTTAGTTTTTCTTCTAGCTCTTTAATCCTATCTCCCAAGTTGTGATTTTCTTCAACCCCTCCTTCTTGGGTTGATTGTTTATGTTTTTCCATTTCTTGAATCTTATCCTTCATTGTCTGCAATTCACTCTTGAACCCTAAGAATCTATCCTCTATTTGAGTTTGAATGATATCTTTAATTTTTTTATCGATCATTGCCTCTAGCTCTATTTGGAGTTTTATGTCTCTTTCTTCACTCCTTTTTTCTAATGTTTCTAACTCTATTTGGATTTTGGCATCTCTCTCTTCTCTTATTTTTTCTACTGATTCCATATAATCGTAAAGAATCTCTAGGGTGATTTTGGGGGGCCTCCCCTTGTTAGGATTAATTTTTGGAATAGGTGGTGGAGTGCTCATATTGAAAAGAAGAGAAAAAAATATAACAATTATTATTTTGGATTGACTTTATCTCTCAAATCAACTTTTACGTATGAAACTTAAAATAAAAAATAAATAAATAATATTTAAATCTCTTTATGTTAATAGATTATAAATACATTTTAAATTAAAATTGAAGCAAAGTAAAAAGTGACTCACCTCATTTCACATGTCCAATTGCTCAACCGGTTGAAGAAGCCAAAAATAATTTCCTAAAACTGTAGAGAAGTCCGGAGAAACTACAGATATTATTTGGGGTAAAAAAGGTAAAAACCAAAGAGAAGTATTATTCCCGTTCAAAACCGCAAATATATAATCTTAGAAATAAAATATCTCCTTCAAAAAAACTGAGAAGTATTATTCCCATTCAAAACTGCAGAGATATAATTTCAAAACCATAGAGAAGTATTATTCTCGTTCAAAACCACAGAGTAAACAAGTTGACAAATAATATAAATCATTAAAAAGACTACGATGAAAGACTTAAAATCACATTATCCCTATAATTCAGATTAAGTTAATAGTTAATACAAGTTTGAAAAAATAATATAAATCATTAAAAAGACTATCATGGAAAGTTGCAATGAGAACATTGCATGATTCCCATTGAGTGCTTTCTTTTAGAAAAGTGTTATTTTGACAGTTGATATAAATGAAAAAGGAAGTGGAACCTTAAGGGTTGAGAAAAGTCTATGTAATTATAAACAAACTAATAAAGACAAAAGTATAAAAATTGTTCCTAATATAACTAGGAACAAGCTAGTAAAAGACTAAAACATTATCCTTAGATAATATGGAGAAGTTCAAGAGAGGACAAGGGGAGCTCTAGGTATACAAATCTTAAGGAATATGAAGAAACATTAGGGAAAGATAAATATAGAGAGCATAAAAAATGTAAAACGTAAACAACTTCAAGAAAATCAACTACATATAAGGAATATAAGATGATTTTTTCCATAAGTATTGTTGGTGAAAAATGGGAGACTTGGGTTTTTGGAAGTTGTTACCAAAAAAGGTACCGTTGTAGTCTATTAGTGTTGGCATGTTCAACCTTCTCGCTTTGTCTTTTCCTACACTCAAAGCTTCTAGACCTTTCCTCTTCTTCCTCCAGTTGGCACCTGATCTATATTCACTATTGGCATGTTAGTAGTTATATTTCATCGTAGTGTAGTTACTTTATGTTGCTTCTAGCCTTCCAATTCCCTGTTGTGCTTTCCCACAAAATTGTGATCCTTTCACAAAACCGAAAGTTCTAAAAAATGAAGGGCCCAAAAGTCCCCGACCATAATATTTGACTTATCCTGAGTCAACATTCCAATGTGCTCGCCTTCAAATGAAGGACCCAACTCTAGTACAAATGCAAGGGTCTGCTCGTAGAAAATTTCATAGTGTGCCACCTGATCCTGTCATTTCCTTGCCAAAATCAAGGCATTTGCAACAAATTCTTGTGTGGTGTTGACATCGGTAATTTTGGGCCTAGTATCCAACAGAGAATTCCACTCTATGTCAGAAAGTAAGACCAACAGTTGAAGTAGAATGTACTTATCTTGGACTATAGGCCTGAGATATCAGAGTGTTGTCTTTGTAGCTTTATTAACCTCATCCATGGCATCCAGCCAGTGATTCTCAACTTTTATCTCGACAAACTTAGTTGATTTCTCGATAGGGTCAGCAATTGCCCAAACTTCTGCATCAATATGATTAAGCCTAGTGTGCAACTATTTGAGAGGCTTACTGTGTTTCTCCAACAAGCCAACCCTATCGGTGACCATATCGAAGAGTCGATGAAATTCATCATTCCAGGTATGAACCGAGGACTTGACATTGGTGCCCTCTTCGATTTCATGTGTAAGATTCTGGAGGAGCTCTTTGGGTTTCTCCTTTTCCTTCAACTTGAATGCGGCTACCTCATGTTGCAGGGTATCTATCTTAGCATCTAACTGGGACTATCTTCCAACAATGAGGTCAAATTTTTCAGGTGGTGCAACCAAAGTGATATCTTCTAGCATCTCAGGAATGGCCTAGCGAAAAGAAGGCTATACTTGAGCAAAATTGTTGATGATGGGTGCATGAGTGGATTCGGCATGTACCCACAAGTAATTCTCAACTACTTTGGTTGCAGTGGCTTCATTGATAGGCTCTTATAAATATTATGTTTTTTGTATGAGGGATTGATTTATGTTCTTGACCGTTGTGATTCTCCACTCTTATTGGTCTGTGGAAGCTCGGATCAAGTGCAGAATATGTGGTGTATCCCATGTGGAAAACTATTCACTGATGGAAATGGAATCCAAAGGTGGTCATGAAGTAAGTGGTTGACAACTTGTAATACGACACTAAGAAAAGTACCAGCACCCTTAAGGGTAGGTGAGTGCATTCTGATGATTTATGCAATCAAGTCAGTGACTTCCAATGAAAGTGTTGTAAGCACCATTGTTTGCTCCAAGAAGGGATCTAAGATAGCTCATCATTGTTGAGGGTCCTATAACAAAGGTGCAATATGTTCCTTGACAGAAGTAGTGCTTTGTGTGTGAACTAAGTACCATCCTGGGAATCTAGTTTATCCTATGGAGGGTATTCATCCATTGGAATATGAGTTTCAGACCGTGTCTCTAGTTCTGGATGATATATTGTTTCAAGAGTCATGTGCAAGGGGACTAGAACTTCCAGGATATGAGGAGAAGTGGAGGGGAGTGGACCAGTAGTTGTGGCAAGATGATCATTAGGGTATGGAGAAATTGTATCAAACTGGTTATGGGATGAATATATTGGAGGTGTGTGTGTGGCGGTTGTGGTCCCACCGTTTTGTGAAGTGGTGGTTTCCTCAATGATAGTGGAATATGGGAGTGATACTAGAGGGTCCTTAAGAATATAGATGATGGCAGGTGTGGACAGTCTAGTATGTATCCAAGGTGGGGTCATATGAAATTCGGGGGGTTGGTTTGTGATGGAAGTGGAGTGGTGTGATATTGAGGTGGGATGGAGGAAAGGGGAGTGGTCTCAGTGATGAGAGTATCACTGGGGAATTGGGATGGGGATATGGTATGGAACTTCTTCGGACGAAAAAATGAAGTGAGGACCTCCCGAAATTTCTTATGTGATATGGTGGTGTCATTAGCAATGGATGAAAACGAAATCTAAAGTGTGCCACTCGACAACACTTCATCTCATCCTTCCTCTTCCTCTTCCTATTCCTCTAAGTTCGATGGTGTTTGGGTTCACTTTCTCTCTCTAGGGTTGACATCTAATGTCTCCACTGGATCATACCTTTGTGCAATTGTGGGAATTGCATAAGAGACACCCGTATTCTTCTTTTCTAAAGTGACCCTTGGCCACAAGGTGACTTCATTGTTGAGCGTGATCTCATCTAAGTAAAATGGTAACGACTTCATGTGAAAAAAAAAATAGAGCCACCCCTAGAGGTTGTACAAATGTGTGATTGTGGTTCATCCTTAACCATATATTGTGGGTATGTCTATTCAGTAGTGTCTATGGGATCCGCAGCTACTAGGTTGCGGTAATGAGATCATCATACCATTGTGAGAAGGCATCATTGTCAAAAATATTGGTGATACGACCATCGGTATTGCAACAAATATTGTTCCCCCTCGGCGACTACCACTTCCACATGGCGAAGGTGACTAGAAAGTATCCATAGATTAAATAACCAACTTGATCATGTACATTTTCACAATCCTGGAATAGCTCGATGAGCAGGAATTTTCACAAGTTCATAGGTGTTCTATTCTTATTGAACTCTACCATTGCGATGGTGTCTAGATTACACACGACCTTCATGTATTTTCGCATCACCTACCCCAAAATCAGGTATAAATACATGTGAACCTACTCTTCATTAATAGGTGAGATGTGCACTCCTTGGCCTCCATGAAGGGTAACACATTTTTCATATAGGCTCAGTTCTCCCTTCTTCTTACCATGCTTCTCGGAGCCTTGGAAGCCTTCAATGACATCCTATCCTTGCATGGACAAACTGATGAGCATATGGATATCCTCTACATGTATTGGGTAGGATTGGTCTAACTAGAGGGTATTGTTGTGCACTCTACTGATCAGAAATTTGGTGCAGCGTCCAACGTCTTTAGCAGTACCAAATATAGGAAGGTCACAAAGACACATCAAACTGGAATCTCATAGGGGAATGTAGTTAGGATTCCACTACCACTAGAAATCTCTATTGGGAAATGTAGTGTAATCCATGAAAGCGTTGGTAGCCATGAACGAGAATGTGACAACGTTGGTAAAATTGAGGTTGAACAACCTACTTTGCTAGACCTTCCCATGTAGAACGCCTTGAAAAGTGACCCTTGAATCAATAACTTTGTTGGAATAATGGTTCTGAGCCCCCCCCCCCGACCAGTTGTGTGAACCATTGGAGTAGGTCGACATTGGTAAACAAATAACACTAGGGGGAAAGATGTGCACGCAGGCTTACAGGGTGCTCAAGAGGCTCCAAGATTGAATATACAACTAATTTGGGTGAATCATTGGGTCATCGGACAAAGGGGATTATATAATATCCATGCAGAAGATGTCCCACTTGACATGCATTGAATTCTACAAGGTGACGAGAGTGGATATTAACATTGACTAAATCCCTCGAACATGGAAAAATCCACTACATGACTAGGGAAACTAAATGCATAAACAAAATGTTGGTAATGAGACAAGAGAGCAACTCAGAAAAGTAATGAGAAGGAGGGAAGATAATTGGAAAAAGGACAAACAATTGTTAATATTTAATTAACTATGACAGGTAGAGATATAATGATGAATAAAAGGTACTAATGGATTTTAATGACCCATGTGACATCAAAATGGCATAGAATTTGATCTTTGGCAACATTAAGTATGAGATGATATGGTTGAGACTTCCTTGATCGCAAAGGTGATATACAGGATAGACGATGTGAAAAAAATACTAGACTTCTAGGACTGGTGATAGATGGACACATCACCATGTTATCGATGGAAACGGAAAACAAAGACAAAATTGGAAAATAGAGATAGAAAATAGAAATCCTACCTACAAAACACACTCTTGAATATAGAAGCATACCAAAACCTTATTTATGATGTAGAAAGGTAGGGCTTCGAGCATCTTCCATTCACCCATATAGGTTGAATAATTCCATTGAGTTGCACTAATTTGACAACTCCAGAGTCATGAATTTCTGCAACTATGAAAGGATCAAGACAGTGCATTTGGAGCTTTCCCAGATATTTATGATACTTGTTGTCGTATAAGAGAATGAGGTCACCTTACGCAAATGATTTACGATTTATATGTCGATCATGTTAGGATTTTTTCTAGGATTTCTCCATAGTCTAATGAAAATATGCTAAGAATCTAGCTTCCTCAAGTTCCATCATTTCCTCAACCTACTCAACCAGGGAGTCATCATCTCTCATCTTAGTATATTGCACAATGAATAAAATTGGGGTGAGAAACTCAGTTGGCACAACTTCTTCCCTGCCATATACTATTTTAAAATAAGTATACCCATCTAAGTGCTTCATGGTAGTCCTATATGCCCATAACATAGTTGGAACTCTCTCATCCTAGTAATCTCGATTTTCACAACAAACTTTAGTAAGCCCCATCTCCAAGATTTTATTAAATTCTTCCACTGTTTCATTAGACCACAGATGGTATGGACTTCTCAATCATAAATTCTATTGTAAGGGTCATGATAGTCTCACTGAGAAAGTGGGCTCCTTGATCACTAGTCAAGTTCTGAGGAAAACCAAACCTGGTAATAAAATTTTCAAAAATAAACCCTGTTGCGGTGGCTATAGAGAAATATTGAACAACATATTATTCATCCTATCAAGTCATATAATCACTTGTGGTAATTATGTATCTTTCCTTTGAATGCATAGCAGGAGGATTTATTGGACCGATGAAATCAACAACCCATTTTTCAAAGGCTTGGATTGCTTTGATAGGGTGTAGAGGTATCTCCTCTCAATGAGATGGCTTTCCCACTCTCTAGCATACATCGCATACCTGAGCATATTCTTTATCATATTTAAACATTATAAGCCACCATATCTTTCCTGTGAGATCTTTGTAGAGGTTTTATTTTCGCCAATGTGTGCTCCTGCAACTCCACTACGACATTCCCACAAAATATCAGGTCTTTCATGGTGTAGAACACAACACTGAAAGATGATATCCTATCCTAATCTGTACAATTGGAACACAATCAGTTGATAATCCACTACACAAACCACTAGGTACCTCTTATGGGTCATGGAATATCCTTCTGGCATAGTACCAATTGTTAGGAATAGGGTGATGTCTGACAAATAATCATGAATAGCCTCAATATGAAACATATCTACATATGGGAGATGGTCATTTACAGGGCTGCCACTTTCTTCTGACTCTTATCTCCAAAATTGATCTAGCCCCACATATAGTTTACCATTATTGACAATGACTTCAAAAGAGAACTCCTAGAATAAAAACAACCATATGCAAATTCGACCTACTAAAATAGGTTTGTTAACCAAATACTTCAAAGCATAGTGGTTAGTAAAAAAATTCAAATGATTGGCTAACAAATAATGTCTAAAAAAATTTAAACCATAAACCATTGCCAAAAATTTCCTTTCAGCTATAGTATAGTTCTGCTCATCTTGGGAAATATTTCTTCTAGCAAAGTAGATGGGATGATCGATTTTTTCATCCCTTGGTTGTTCCAGGATAGCACCCAACATAATTGTAGAGGCATCAATGTGCATGTGAAACTGAATTTTCCAATTAGGATAAGTTAAAATAGGTTCAATGCTCAACTTCTCCTTAATAAGGTCAAATTCTTTATCACAACCTTGAGTCTAGCAAAATGCTTCATATTTATTTAGTAGTTGTTCCAAAGGCACGGTTATACTTGCACAATTCCTAATAAACCTGTGATAGTACCTAGTATGGCCCAAAGTAGTTTGAATTTGTTTGACAGTGATAGGAGGAGGCATATTGAGAATTACTACAACTTCCGTAGGATCGATTAGAACTCCTTCCCTACACACTATATATCCTAGTAGGTTCCCAAAAGGTACACAAAAAATACATTTTCTTAGATTAAGGGAAATTTGTAGTTGTCTGCAGCGGTCCAAAATCAATCATAATAGCCCAATGTGGTCCTTTAGTAAGTTGTACACATTCCAATCATCCATCTATACCTCAAGAAACTTGTGAATGAAATCATGGAATGTTGCAATCACGATCCGAGAGAACATTGTTGGGGAATTCTTCAGCCTAAAAGGCATAAAATTATAGGAAAATGATCCCCACTTAGTAGTGAAGGTAATATTTTCTTGTCTTCTTCGATGATTTGAAACTGGTGGTATCGAGAAAAATCATCTGTAATGGAATATACTTTGTTTCCCACAACTTGATCCAATACCTCATCGCTAAACGGGGTAGGAAAGGGGTCATGTACACAAGTAACATTCATGCTTCTATAGTCCACACAAACTCGTATATCATCTCCCATGAATCTCCCTTAATACCTTTTAGTTATGAAAAGTTTGTAGGGAATAGGTCCTTATATTCCTGTAACAGAACTTGCATCTATGTCACGATCTGCTCATCCCAATAATCCCCTATGGAATCTATCTTAGGGTGGTCCTCACTCCCTATGTTTATTTTTTTCAACTTCAGGGATTTAGAATAAGAACTATTAACATCATCTCACTTAGTATCATGCACAACTCTAGTACTTTCTTATTCTTTAAATGTCAAATGCCTAATATCTTCTAGGCCTTCGGGGACGCTTGGGTCTTCTTCAATTTCACTACAAGTCATAGGTGTTCATCAAGGGATGGGTAAATTCTATGATGAATAAGGTATTCATGTTATGGATAGACGGTGTGAGAATGTATAGGCCTAACTTCATCAGTAAAAATCATTTTCTTAATTTATTGCAAAGCTAGACTGATTTCAGGGGACATACCTGAAAATGAGAAGTCTTGGCAGAACTGGCTTTGAAGGACTTCCCAACAAGCAGTTTGGTGTCAAAAATCCTGATGTATATGCCAAGCAATTTGAATTTGTCCCAAAGAGTGAATAAAATGATGCACCTAAAATTGAGAATGAAGTTGTGCAACTGCCTAGAACTGAATACATTGTGAAACATGCTTCCTTGGATTAGAAAACCCATCGTATACTACCAAAGTTGAGGTCTTTTTATTTGGTTCCCCATATTTATTCAGTTGAGTAACTAGTGACAGCGGAATAAAGTGATATTGAATGGAATGATTTACTTTGTCCCATGAAGAAAAAGTTCCCTTATGGGTGGCCCACCATCTAGATAAAGAGGACCTTAACAAAACATAAAATACACGAATTATTTTCTCTAGCGCAAATTTATCCTCTAAACAACAAGAAAGCTATGTAAATATGAAGTGCCATCATAAACAGGGTAGTCACTATCCTCTAATCCAATCCACCTAGAAAATCCGATAGTCGTGCAACGCATTGAGAAGTTCTCATATATTCCATGTTTCCATCTTTCAAATGTTACCTCTAAATCCTCTCCTACAGATTGAATACTTCACCAAATTACTGATTCATATGAAATCAGGTTAATATAGTCTGTATGATTTCCTGCAGTCAGAGTGTAGAGATGATCCAAAGAATCATCTTTTGTATTCCCCTCTACCAGATCTGTATAACAAGGACCTTGGTAGGGATATAGCGGTTGGGTGTTAAGCCCTAATATTGGTTCATTACCCCTTAATTGGGGCATATTATATTAGTAATGGTATTTTATTTATGTTGTCTTTAGGCCATTAGTTGTAATTATACCTCCTAGTCTCCTATATATACCAAGGAGACATTTTCATTTTGAATCATCTTGTACTTAACAATTTAAGTGGGGTAAAAGGAGTTTGCCCCCTCGAAGAGGCTTATTGTCTGAAGTTATCTCTTTTTCAAGGCGTTGAGTACTTTTTCTGAGGTTTTTCTATGCTATATTGATATTTGGTTCTTAACATATGGTATCAGAGCTCAAGGTCTTGGGGTTTCGCTGCTACATCTGAGACACCTTATAATTTTCACTATAACTTTTTTTCTACGATGTTTCAGAAGGAACGGCTTGGAGGATATTTATAAGACGGATCAAGGTACATTGAGTTCAAAATTCAGCTCCTGAGGCCTTATAATTTCGGAGATACAACCTATACAATATAGGGTTCTAGAATCATCTTGAAATGAGTCATTGCGTAATTTTCACTATAAAACATTTTCTATAACGTTTCAAACCCTGACTATCGGAGGATATTTACAAAAATTAGTAAGGTATCTTTGGTAAAAGTTTTAGTTTCTGGGTCATCTTAAATTTGTAGATACACCCTATGTAAGATAGGGTATCTGACTAGTCTCAAGAAGGTGTTCTAGGTAAAACAATCATAAATTGTTCCTAGAGTATCCATATTGAGTGGGACTAATTTCATTGGATCGTGGACAGTCTTTTGTATTTCTGGTGCGATTTTCAGAATTTTATATCAATTATTTTGTGTGGGGCACGCTATACAAGTGAGATCTCCTCGAAAGGACAAAAATTGGCAAGTTGTGGGGAAGGTACCATAAATTCCACTTGGCACATCCAATTTTGATCCGACCTGTGGCATTGCAGAGAAGAAATATCAGAGAACTACATAAAATAAATTTTCATACCCAGAAGGGTCGAAACTTGGGAGATACAACAAAATAAAGATTGTCTAGCAAAACCACCTCAAAATCAAGGTTCATAAGTGATACTTGGCCAACATGCCACCCAAAAAGGGAACTTCTACACCAAATAAGCCTCTAGACAATCCTACTTGTTCTCTTGATGAAGGTGAAGAAATGTATAGGGACGTAAATGATTTACAAAAAAAGATAGTAACAAAAGATGAACTACAAGAGATGATGGAGGGTTTAAAAGGGGATATCATGGAAGTATTGAAAAATTTTGAAACAGAGAAGACACCTGAAAGTGAAAATGCATCCCATGAAATTCATGATGAGGACACAAGGAAGGTGAATCAAGAATGGAGAAACTCCAACTTTGGTTTGAAGACCAACCACGTTCCTAATATTTATATGAGGAAGTTTGATGGAAAGGACCCAATCACATGGATACTTCAGATAGAGCAATTTTTTGATCTCCATAATGTGCCACATACACGAAAGGTACGAATTTATTCTTTATATTTAGAACCTAATCAATTTGTATGGTATTGATGGCTTTGTTCTTGCAAATCACTTGTCACTTGGACAATTTTCACGGAAGAAATGATAGCACACTATGAGGATACAAGGAGCAATACCTTCTTTAGCCAATTGATAA
>ML799159.1:293250-388349 GCA_009831015.1 Picea engelmannii
AGAATTGTGGTATAACAGTTCCTTTCATACTGCAACAAAAATGACGCCATTTATGGCACTTTATGGATACCACCCGGAGTGACAAGCAACATCGTTGGGACCCATATTTGAAAACCTTCAAGTCCAAGCTTTAAATTGAAACCCGAGTACCTTTCGCGAGTAGGGTGTGGTTCTGATCCATTGCGACGCCCATGTAAGCCCTGCAAGAAAGGCGAGATGAATTATTAGTGTCAGATAGTAGTCAATAAAACTTTATCATATGAGTTAGATCACATAAGATAGCGAATATTTCATCTGGCGGTTTAATACTTAGCTTGAAGTTATCACAGGTCGACTCCCAGACGTAGTCGCAATCCATTCGATGCCCAGAAGATGGAGGATTCAAGTTAAATAATCTGATGGGTACCCTCGCAGTAAAAATAGGGTCCCATCATTAGTTGAAATAACCAATACAGAAAGGAAATTATATTAACTGTTTTCATAACTGTAAGATAGGTCAGACTCTTTCAAACAATTTAATCAACATCATATAGCATATTTTTATCATATGGAGTCACTAGTCGAGTCACAGAGAGTACACCAAAGTATGATGACTGTAAGCACAAGTTCACACAGAAAATATTGATAAAGGAACTTCAAGTCAATACGAAATTCTTTGTGAAGGAATTTTAAACCAATACAGAATTCTTAAGTTTCTTTCCTGTATAAGTTAAAAACTGTGACTAGCAATTTAGAGTTTTCAGTCGATAAGATTTATAGAACAGAACTCTCAGACCAGAGGCATTTTGCCTTCTCTTACCACAAACGAAGTTACAGGATGTGAACTCATTGTTCCTCTTAAATTTACAAGTTGTTGATAGGATCACAGAGTTACTTTAAGTTATACCTCATAGTAAGTAAGAAAAACCTAAGTTAAACATCCTTAAAGACCACAAGAAGTATCACTTAATCAGAACAGATGGAAGGGATCAATCGTGGATATTTATATCCTAAATCTCCTCAGTCTTTAACATAAACCACAGATTAAGGAAGTCACAGGCCAGGTGCTGAAAATGATTGTCCTCGGAAAAGCGAAGGACGCCGAGATGCACGGTAGGTGACCACTATCATTGTTATCGCACTATATTATGAAAAAGTGAGTCATGACAGACAGTGAAGGGCGTAAGAAGAAAATCAAGGGAATCTCAGAAGTATTCAAATAGAGGTGTAATGTCCCATATAGTATTTAAGACTGATAATGTAATAAACTCAAAGAAAAACAAATTCAAACACCCAAGGCAATCCTGTGAAGTAAGTAGATAATCCACAGAGGGGATAGTAACTCATACTAAAGTAATGCATTCTCGGGGAACTACATATAGAACTTATGCTTTTATTTATTTAAGGGTGTAACCACCTACAACAGAGGATGAATAAAACCAACACGCAGTATTTTTCGATAAACCTATCTTGGTAAAAACTATAGAACCAACATCCTCGCGACCTTGACCCTTTTCGGTCTAGAACACTGTCTACGGTTTTCATAAGCGTCATATCTATCATATATTAAGAGAGTAACAGAGGCTAAGTGAGAAACCATAGAAGAGTCCTAATAAGTATCAATAGTTAAAGAGGAATAAAGAAACGACAAAAAAAAACCCACCACTGAATGTCGATAAAACATCACGTTCAAGAACTCTGAAGGTAAACAGGATACATTACTAATACAGAGAGTCGATTAACAAGTGTCGAAGGATGTTTTCCTTGCAAGGTTTTCGACCAGTGCTCTCCAAATGTTCCACTTCGCCATTTCAAGATCCAATTAACGATTGATGGCCTTGACATCAAGCCGAGTAGTAATGGAGGTAGACTCATAGTGGTTTCTTACACGCAGAGTCAGAAAGGAATGAACAAAATGATAGAGAAACCTCCAGCGAGCCTAGTAATGGTGATGGGTAGGAAACTGTGTCTAGGGCCATGTGACTCTTGTGAGGTCACGAGAGCACAGTGGGCACAAAGGTTGAGCGCTAGCCAAGGATTACGCCACATGATACTTCTTAAATGTTACAGGTATAGTCATTAAACCAGACAGTGATACCCTGCCACCTTATCTATTATCAAAGTTATGATGAAGGACAAGCACAAGCCAATTAGGGTTTAGAACGCGCATAGTTTTATTCTAGTTATACGATTTAGTTCTTACTTATATCATCCATGCCACTTGGACCAAGTTAGTTACCATGTGATCAATCGACAATAATACTAGTGTAAATTACTCATAACCTTAATAACAAACAATCGGGCTTGTTAAAGGGTTGCATCATTACACTATGGGTTTGCGCGAATAGGATAGGAAACCTATAGTCTTTACAAACACTTTTTTTTTATTAGAATGAAAGGACCAAGGTGGGTATAAGCCTTAGGTAGTAGATTACATCTTCACTATATTGCTAAGGTAGAGTTAACATTTTCATGACAAACATGTACACTTAGTTATGTGTATGTAAATTGCATCCTTGTCAAGAAGCAGTAGGATTAAGCTATGGATGCCAAGGAAGTAGTGGAACCTTTTTGAAATATAGTTTATGATTGTTCGATGGTTTTCCCTCTTTTAGAAAAATGATAATTATAGTGACCCTATTTAAAAAAAAAAAAAAAATATTTGTAAATTTTGGGAAACATTACACCTTCCCTACACACTATATGTCCTAGTAGGTTCCCAAAAGGTACACAAAAAATACATTTTCTTATATTAAGGGAAATTTTTTGTTGTTTTCAATGGTCCAACATCAATAATAATAGCCCAATGTGGTCCTTGAGTAAGTTGTACACATTCCAATCATCCATCTATACCTCAAGAAACTTGTGAATGAAATCACAGAATGTTGCAATCACGATCCGAGAGAACATTGTTGGAGAATTCTTAAGCCCAAAAGGCATAAAATTATAGGAAAATGATCCCCACTTAGTAGTGAAGGTAATATTTTTCGTGTCTTCTTCGATGATTTTAAAGTGGTGGTATCGATAAAAACCATATGTAAAGGAATATGCTTTGTTTCCCACTACTTGATCCAATACATCATTGCTAAACGGGGTAGGAAAGGGTTCATGTACACAAGTAACATTCATGCTTCTACAGTCCACACAATCTCGTATATCATCTCCCATGAATCTCCCTTAATACCTTTTAGTTATGAAAATTTTGTAGGGAATAGGTCCTTATATTCTTGTAACAAAGCATGTATCTATGTCACGATCTGCTCATCCCAGTAATCCCTTATGGAATCTATCTTAGGGTGGTCCTCACTCCCTATGTTTATTTTTTGAGACTTTAGGGATTGAGAATAAGAACTATTAACATAATCTCACTTAGTATAATGCACAACTATAGTGCTTTCTTATTCTTTAAATGTCAAATGCCTAATATCTTCTAGGCCTTCGGGGTCTCTTGTGTCTTCATCAATTTCACTACAAGTCATAGGTATTCATCAAGGTATGGGTAAATTCTATGATGAATAAGGTATTCATGTTATGGATAGATGATGTGAGAATGTATAGGCTTAACTTCATCAGTAAAAATCATTTTCTTAATTTGTTGCAAAGGTAGACTGATTTCAGGGGACTTACCTGAAAATGTGAAGTCTTGGTAGAATTGGCTTTGAAGGACTTCCCAACAAGCATTTTGGTGTCGAAAATCCTCATGTATATACCAAGAAATTGGAATTTGTCCCAAAGAGTGAATAAAATGGTGCACCCAAAATTGAGAATGAAGTTATGCAACTTCCCAGAACTGAATACAATGTGCAACATGCTTCCTTGGATTAGAAAAGCCATTGTATACTACCAAAGTTGAGGTCTGGTTATTTTGGTTCCCCATATTTATTCATTTGAGTAACCAGTGATTTACTTTGTCCCATGAAGACAAAGTTCCCTTATGGGTGGCCCACCATCTAGATAAAGAGGACCTTAACACAACATCAATTACATGAATTCTTTTCTCTAGTGCAAATTTATCCTCTAAATGAACAAGAAAGTTATGTAAATATGAAGTACCATCATAAACAGGGTAGTCTCTATCCTCTGATCCAATCCACTTAGAAACTCTGATAGTCATGCAACACCTTGAGAAGTTCTCATATATTCCATGTTTCCATTTTTCAAATGCTACCTCTAAATCCTCTCCTACAGATTTAATACTTCACCAAATTACCAATTCATATGAAATCGGGTTAATATAGTCTGTATGCTTTCCTACAATCAGAATGTAGAGATGATCCAAGCAATCATCTTCCATATTCCCCTCTACTAGATCTGTATAGAAAGGACCTTGGTAGGGATATAGTGGTTGGGTTATTTTCATACCATCTTCTTCAAAGGTCACAATTTCCTTCTTAATATCTATAACAACGTAATTCTCATAAGCCCATTCAATGCCCAATAGATATGGGTATGGTTCCATATCCCTCACGATTTCTATAACCTCGAAATTGGTCGTTGTCTTGACTCCAGCTAATTCCACTTCAACATTCTACAACCTCCCAACAAGATAGATACAATACTAATTTTCGATCTGCTACTGAATGGGAGAATAAACAATCTTGGGATTACCCATGGCTTCCCAGGTTTTCTTCGATAGTATGTTGATGTTAGACCCCAAATATAACATAAAATCATTAATCTTGTAGCCATCAATGTGAGTATTTATATGAATTCCCTTCCGGATCTCTTCTTCCTCCTTTGCATTCTACCTATATTTATCTTTGGAAGATGAGAAAAAATCAACTTTCATGGGTTCCCTTCAATATCTAAATTCCCCTTATGCGTGTTCCCCAAATCCTTGGTGAGTTGTTCATCATCCAGAATGTCATAAAATAATCGAAGCCACAAAGAAATAGTCTGTGGGGGTCTCGCTGGGGAATATTTCTGTTCCACAAAAGTTTTTGCGAGTTTAGCTTGAAGCTCATGGCTTGAGTCTACATGTGTCGGTATTTCAAGATTAGAAATTCGTCAGAATATATCGATAGCATCCTTAAATATATATTTTTTCATAAGAGGGTCATATTTAACATCTTCTAGTACCGCCTTACGGATCTTGCTTTGAGTAGAGTTGTCAACATAGACACTAGTCCTTGTTCCTCCTTGAGTAATAATATTAATATTGGTTTCCTTTTCTTGAGTGATATGTTAGGGATCATAATTTATCAAATTGGCACCTCACTTCCTTGCATAATATTCCCATTCACAATCAACTCAAGGTAATCCTCAGTGGCATGGGTGTTGTTTCTACAATAGGAACACAAAGGACATCTTGGAAGAGGACAATATCTAGTGATATTCCCCTTCTCATTGCAATTATAACACCTAACTAGTCCTCTCTCTCCATTTCGGCCACCTCTAAAACCTCTGCCACCTTGACGTCCTCCTCAAAATCCTTGAGGATCTTCATCAACCCTGATTGTAGACCAATCATGTTTGTCTGAATGTGAATCTAGAGCATGACATTGCTTGGTGGTGTGAGTAGGTGACCCATAGCATTTAGAGTAAACTGTGTTCAGGACATGGGTGTATTTTTGTAGTATTGGGCAGTGCCTCGGGAATGCCCGTGACTTTTGAAAAATTCACAATATTCATTATTCTGATTACCCTGATGGTTTGGGAAGGCATGGTACTGCACAGGGCCATGGAATGGAATTGCAATTGAAACTTGCACAACCCCTCCATATGGTCCTACTGGTGAAGGTGTCATTGGTTGCAGAGGGGTTCATGTACCCCTGAGTCTAGAACATTCCATCATTGTATCACCCTCAGTGTAACACCCAATGCACCATACATGTGGGAGACCTACTCTAGGAATGGTCAGTTCTTTATTTTTTTAGTTAGTGCAAAAATATGACCTTGCAGTTTCATAATATTATAGTCATTGGGTGGTCTTATTACCTACACGTTGCCAAGATATCCTGCCATCGCCTCAATTTTCATAGCCCATTCTATATCTTCCCCCATTGTATTTATTCACTTCTTGGTTATTGGGATTCAAGTTAATGGTAAAAATCCCTAACTAAACCATTCTCGTTGGTGGTCTTCATGAATGGCATTTTCCAATTTCCCTATCGCATATTTTAATCTTTGGTTATATCCCCAGGAATACTCTCCATCTCTCTATTTAACCTCATGCAACTCAAAGAGGGTATGTTATCCTAACTGGGGTAAATGAAATTCTACTGTGAAGAGTTGTTTGACTTAAGCAAGAGTGAAAGCTTGTTCTTGAGTATTTCCTGGTTCAATGTATCTCATATACCATTTCAAAGCACAACCTCTAAATTTGGTTTGAAAATCAACTAATTTATTATCATCGAAATTCCCACGAGACTGCCATATGGCCTCACAAAGGAACCGATGTTGTTCAACATCCTCATCCCCTTTACCCCATAATTCTCGGTATATGGTGACTGATAAAGTGTGTTGATGTGCCATGGGAGGACTTGGGGATCCTGTCCAGATAAATCCTAAAGGTTTTGGTTGTGATAAAACCAAATCAATTTCCACAATAGTACTACTACTACCACTCGAACTGGTTGGACCAGAATGAGGAGAAATGACACAAATTATGGGGGAGTTTATTATAGAATTTATTGGATTTGAATATTGTGCCAAGGGACTCGATGATCCAAGGCTAGTTCCTATGTCTTCGGGATGGGATTGTTTAATCTATGGGGTCGCATTAGGAGGTCATATAGTATCAGGTCTTGTAGGGTACTTTACATCATCATGTTCTACAAGATTTGGTTCTCTTGAAACTTCTGGATAGGTTACAATTGATTTTTATTCCTCGGTTGTGACTCCTATCTCGATTCTTTCTTCTGAATTTACTTCTCCTCGTCTACTCTAAAAAACTGTCACCTTTCTCTCCAAACCTCTCCTTTAAAAATTGGTTGGCCAACCTCCCATGTTTATGCAACTCTTTCAAATTATATGACTCTCTTTTATGACTCTTCTCAAAGTTGATCTCCTTCCATGACTGATCAAGAATATTGATCAACGTTTTCATATGTTTTCTCCAACTCTTCTCAATCATCGCAGTCATTATCTGAGCATGCTTGTCTATGGTACTCTTCTCTCGACAACCCCCCATACCTCAAGAAATTTTGTATCCTAACACATAGACCCTCTCCTAAATCGCCAAATATCATGCGCAATGGTTTTACGCTTCCATTTCAACCGAAGGAACTCGTAGCATTCCCTCTTCTTCCAGTAAGATCTTCATCCACAATGGCATTTCTCATATTAATATTCCTCGGGCTATCATGTATAATATTTCTTCTTCCTTTGAGAAATATTGTTGTTTCTCTGTAGAAAATTCAATGATGATCCCTCCATGGTAGTCTGGACCCAAAAATCCACCACTCAGGAAGTCTAGTAATGAAACTTGTGAAGAGCGTCTAACTACTCAATAGTCCAATTAAATATTTTCTTGACACGATATTTAAATTCTAGTTCTTCTTGCAACAGATCAAGCCACTGATAGACCTCTTATGGGAATTGGATCCATAATATTTCGTATTGATCGCTTGTAGGTTCAGAATAGAAAACAAATTCATTCACAAGCCTCAATATTTTTTGTCCTAGATCAACTTCTTGAAATATAAATTCGTCACAGCTTCTTTCCTACCAATTCACAATATCATATTTAAAAAGGTGATGTTGAATCCTCTGAAAACTCACTTAGAAGTCAGGTCCTGACAAAAGAACCATTTGTTGGTGCAAAATTGGAGACAGAGGTTCTTGAAGGTTACTAACAAAGTTACTGCTATAGTCTAGTAACGATGGAATATTCAACCTTCCGTTAGGGGGTCTCACTGGAATTGTTACAAGACTTGTGTGTAATAAAGTGAGTTAATGAAGACACACCTTCATATCTAGTGAAATACAAGGCATATTCATGCTTAAATGTGAAATATCATATCATTAGAAGTGTAAGCCAGGTTATGCATTCGATAATCCATGTTGCGCAGCATAAAGATAAGTGCATAAATCATAAAAAATTGTTAAACATTATCACAAATAACAACTACAGAAAACATGACAATTTTCACAGAAGAAATGTCATGCATTCATCCATATCATAACAATTTTTTGTATGCACGAATAATCCATGTATATTATCATATCACAGAATGGCATACATGGAGTGATTTTTTCATATCGAGACTTATACAACAAAATCAGAATTAGCTCGGACACAACAAAAACAATAGAATCTACACAAAAACAATAGAGAAAATCATACATCAAACCTTTCCCATTACATTTTCCCCAATTTATATAATTGCCTTGGCTACTTCTTGATTGTGTTTCTATTTATCTCTCACTTTTTCTTTTCTTGCACTCAAAGTTTCTAAACCTTTCCACTTCTTCCTCTAGATGATATATAATATAGATTCACTACTTTCATGTTGGTAGTTATATTTCCACTCAACGTAGATACTTTTCATTACTTATAGCCTTTCACTTCCCTCCTATGATTTCTCAAAAAATTGTGATCCTTCTGCAAAAATGGACGTTCTCCAAAACGAAGGGCCCAACAAGTGTTAACACCACCAAAATTGAGAAGGCCTTATGCCTTAGAGAAAATAAATTTGAACTAAGAAATAATTCCAAAACATTAAAAAGGAGTGAACATTTCATTTAGTCTAGAAAATTACAAAGATGTGCATTAATTATTCACAATACATATGAAGGATCCAATAAACACGTGCATGACTTCTTCACAAGACATATGAAGGATCCAATCGAAGGAGTTAATGGAATTTCCACCTTTTGTGCTGAAATGGCTTTCGAAAACAAAAGGACCTCTTCAAAGAACATAGAGCATAAACATTGGTGGTTAAGAGCCCACTTAAATTAAGTATAAGGAATATTTCTATTGTATTAAAAGGTTAACTATTCTAGTTGGAGAGAAAAATTTATAGAAAGTGGATGGTTTATTTGAGTGAGATAACCTTTAGGGATAAAAAAAAAATGGAACATCTTATCTCACTCTGAAGAATTTGTAAGTAAGAGAGTAAGAGTGAGATAGTTGGTAACCTTGTCAATCTCAATCATCTCACAAGGGATTGGAACTTAGGTGGGGAGGATAATGAATTATTTCACTTAACCACCCAAACTAGACCCAATGGAATAAATTTTTGGAAACATCTCGTCCCACCCTCAAGAACTATGATAGTGAAATGGCTCATACCTTTCCATCCCCAATTGATGCACAAGGGGAAAACAAGTCACAAGTGGAATTTATACCTAGGTGGTTGCTAGTAGGGAAAATACCCCTATACTAGGTCAAGGTATAGGTAGAGCATTGACTTCCCTTAAAAGACATTTATATTCCTAAGCTACCCAAAAAATATCTAACCTGAAAGAAAAGAGAGAGGAAAGAAGGTCAATAGGTGTACCTTTGGTCCTTATGGTTGGTGTAGCCCTCTATTTCCTTTGCAACTTCCTATATTGCGGGTCTCCTCCTAAAGATGACTTGGAAAAGCTTAGGAAAACAATGCTAGAACGTATACAATCTCTACTTATCACTTTCAATATTCAGATATAGACATAAATGCATAAATCAATAAAATCATATAGACACAATGTTTTGGGACAGGAAAGAACTCTTTTATTCAATATTAAGATCATAAATACTATAACCTTCATCGTAAATCGCTCCGGGAACTAGGTCTAGGCTCCTCTATCTTGGCTCTGAGTGCATCAATCCCATGCAAGCCTCTCACAACCAAATTTTCACTTGGGAAAGGAGAAAGGGTTGTATAAAGAGAAAGGGTTGGAGTGGAATGTTGAGGCCAAAACTCATAATAGGATGCAAAACTTGGGCTAAGAAGGGGAAGGGATTTTGGCAGAGTTTACTTATTCTCTTGCTTGTTGTTGTAAATGGGACCCAAAGACCTCTTTTTATATGAGAAAAGGATGTTTATTCAGTTTGGGGATGGGATGAAATGGGTAAAATGGTTGGGAAAACCTCTATAGCCCGGAAACTTGACCAAATTCCTTGAAATTTTATATTTTTTGCATTTTTTTGAGGTAAACATGGGCTAACCAGTCTACGGCTCACGTATGTATGCGGTATAGCTAGTATGCAACTCACGTGTGTATGTGGGATATCATCTCATTAGGGTGCGTACATGTTCAAAAAAATAGTTTTCTTAAGAAGAATCCTCAACAGTATTTTGGAAAAATATGTAAGTGGAAAGGTTGATGCCATGTATGCATAGGTAAGGAATTTTTAGAATATAATAGATGCCCCCTAATGTGTGAGGTGAGAAGAGAAATTGATGGCTGAAATACATTACAATATATTTACCAATGGGAAGTCACGTAGTCGAGTTAGGTTGGGACCAGAGTTCGGGATCGTTCCATATGCAAAACAATGATAATATCTTTGTGGTGAGAATATGTGTGATTGGGATGAACTAAGCATGGCTTCCAATCAAGTACATTGCAGATCCATGTCATATAAATGTCTATATAAAGTGTAGTCGCAAGCAATACACAATGCATTTACCTCTCTAAATCATTTGAAGATATACAAGTACAATATAATATGCATCTTCAAGAAGCATTGACACCTCCAACTAGAGATGATGACTTCATAGCTCAACCAACAACTTCAAGATCTTCAAAAACTAAGGTAGGAGTACAATAGGAATGTAAGACTCACTAACTTGAGGTCTTCGACATGTCGTCGGGGAAATACTGGAGTACCTCAATCATCAGGCACAGCACTTCATTGGTTTTGAATCTAAACTTGATTGGACTCTCAAGATGGCTGACTCATCAAGGTGAAGAGATAAACTGAAGAATGGTCAACTCAAGTTGGATTAAAACTCCCCTGGACAAAAGAACAACAACATTATGAGACTCAGGAAGATAAAATTTGACATAAGTTTGTGATACATGAGGCACCACAAACTCTCCATATGTTTGGAAGAGTAACCAAATGGAGGAGGAAACGTCTCTATGTAACAAGAACAACTTCCTAAGGTCATACTGGATCCCAATTCTTGGTGAACAAAGGGAAGGATGTAATTTGTCCAAGGGTGACTATCTTGCTACCAAAAAAAAGAGAATGTATATCCCGTCCCCTCTTTTTGAAATATTTGTTTTTTTTGTCTTTTTCAAATTGTTAACAAGCTTGAAAAAGAATAAAAGAATAGTACGTTACAAAGGAGGAACGAGTGTCATGGGAAAGAAAAGTAGTTCCAAGCACATGGAACATACTAATGAACAGTGTAAGGAGACATGTGCAAGATAAGGACACTCAGGGAAATTCCTTCATGGTTCAAGGTATTAGATCGCAATCAAAAAGTGTTGCAAGGCTTGCATTTAAGGAATGCTTGGAAGGTTTAGTTAATAGCAACATGAAGTTGGCAGTAGGCCAAAGATGCAAGGATGAGACATGTGATGCGATTAAGTATGACACAAAAAGACTCATTCCATGTGAATTTATATTAGCCCAAAGAAGGTAAGCTCGGTGGTTTTTCACATTTAGAGAGTCTAAAAAACACTAAAAGAAGACTCCAGAGTGTTTCTTTTTCGTAACTAGTCCAGTCAGTTTGAAAAATGGTTAAACCTATACCGAAAGGATGTCTCTTCAAAACCATTTTAATGAATGTGATAGAGATAATATCACTTGGCTATCTTTTCAATTTTAAGGAGTCCGAAAAGAGCTTAACTATGGACTCGCAACCTTTTTCCAGGAAGACAAGTCTCCCAAAACTTACCTTTTTCCTGGATAATCTATTGGCCAGAAAAGGGTTAATCTTATGCCAAATAGATGTTATTTCTGAACCAGTTAATGAGTGTGAAAGGAACAAGGTCACTCAATAATATTTTAATATTTAGGGAGTCTGAAAAGAGATTAACTATGGACTCTGAGGGGGTTCCTTTTTTGTAAGTAATCTCCAAGGCCCGAAAAAGAGATAAACCAAAACCAAGGAAAATGTGCCTTTTTCAAAAAATTAGTCCCTCCCTGAAAAAGGGTTAAAATTACACCTGAGAATTCTCTCCTAGCGAACCAAAGTTCCTAGGGCATAACTTTATTCATAAATTAACCATCCAGACCAAAAAAGGGGTAAACTACCGCTGGACAGATGTTCCTTCAAATTTGAGTTTAGCGAGCGTGAAGGGAAACAAGATCACTTGACAATCTTTTCAATTTTACAGAGTCTGAAAAAGGGATTAAAGAAAATCCATGAGGGATTATTTTTTCAATTAGTCCAGATGAGATCGAAAATATTAAATAAGCTCTCATTGGATGTTGCTTTCAAAATTTCAGTGATCCTGAAAAACAACAAACCATGCTCTAGGGGAGTCCCATGGGTATAGGCCAGAAAAAATGAATAAGAATGAGGATTTGAAACATAATAATGGAGGCACTAAAAGGACTCTTGTGCCTATGAAATACTTCTACATGGGCACCAAATGGAAAATGAGGCTCTAACTAGGATGCCCATGGAAGGAAGGCTCTACCACATAAATTAAGACACACTTATCAACAAGAAAAGTTAGTGTCGCAATTTAGTGGGGTCGATCCTAAGGCCAAATGAACTAGGAAACAGATAATGCAAAAATGAAAGTAGGGAAAAAATCTAACCTATATGCCATTTTCGAGGTCAATACCTGTCAGAACAAATCGATACGATGAACGAAATTCAAAGAAAAATTTCTCCAAGCTCCTGCATATAAGGCCAATAACACTCATCCAAAAATTAATAGACCCAATATAGATAGAAACTTCAGAAAATAAGAGGTGTTATTGAATACAAAACTTGAAAAAAACAAAATTGGACTGTACAATATGGTACAAAGCACCTCACAACCTTACGAGTCATGCGTGGTAGTAGTTCAAGTAGAGCCCACTGTTAGGATCTAACCCAAAGTCTACCAAAAGGGAAGAAAACACAAACCACGGTGTAAGTCTTTCCATGGTATAGAAACCGTAGTCATGGCTTCAAGGATAGCTTCATCTGAAGGAAGTTCAATATCTGAGAAATCACGTGAATGAGGAGGGTCGATAGCCCCAAAGGGTGAAGAAAACTGACCATATTCCATATGACGATGGAAGTTCTGGCTAGGACTGGTAGAGTCTATCAATGAAGAATCACAAGCACGAGGGTTTGAGGATCTACAAATAGTGAGATCAGATTCAAAAGGAAACTCAAGACCACTCATACCAATAGGGGGAAACAAGGGCTCGCATTCCCCCATTGGATAAAAAAAATGATCAATTTCCAAGACCATGTCTTGAGAAGAAAAACATGATTGCACAGGTTCCTACTTAGAATAAATTGAAAATCGAGGATAAGACACCACATAATTAACCCATGGTGGGGTAGAGTCTACACGAACACTAGGAAAATATAAAGGGTCGGCCTAAACTAACATCAAATTAGGATGGTAATTATCAGATGATATCTGGTCGATAGTGACAATGCTTCCATTGTGAGGGAAATGCATCACCTGGAAGAGCATAGACACTACAACATTCATAGAATATACATAATCATGCCCGAGAAGCATATTGAAATCTAGCAGGCCTTGCACCACTATAACATCGATAAGGACAATATTATCACCTACCAATATAGGAAACTGAGGAAGAACCCCCAAATATTCACTTGGATGTCTATCAAAAGACAAAAACTCATGTGAAGAAGACACAAGCTTGGGAGAACCCAAATCTTGCCAAGATGAGGAGGATAAAATACTCGCAGAGGCTCCTTCATCCACAATATATCGGTAAAAAAAAATTGAATTAACTTCAACCCTTATTTGAAAAGGTTCTGAAGATGGAAGGAAAGGCTCAACAAGGTCATTCCAATCAAAGGAAACCATCCTAGGACTTCGAGGGGGTGTGCTCGAAGTGAGTGGAATGCCCCCTTGTTCTTAAAGTATTGAACTAGAAATGCTAAAAACATAGTTGGTAGACACATCACTCCCCATCAGAAGAGTGGGATCATCCAAATATTGCATTGACATGACCACTTTGGTAGACTCAACACTCTCCAAGAGAAGAGTGGGATCAACCAAATATTTCATCGGTGTGACCACTTTGGTAGACTCAACACTCTCCAAGAGAAGATTGGGATCAACCAAATATTGCATTGGTGTGACAAATTCCTCAACCATTGGCTGACTAGGCTATGAGAGAACATGGTCTAAAGGCACATCACCCCCCAAAAGAGGAGTGGGATAAACCAAATATTGCATCGGCATGACCACTTCATCAACCAATGGTTGAATAGGCTATGAGGAAACCTCAGAAGACTTAGAATCAAAAGCGCTTACAGACAAGGACCACAATCTTTGTGCCTCTGGAATGCGAAGGAAAAGATGAGTAAGGTGATCACCCTTGCAAATATTACAAGGGAACTTAGGTTTATGTCCTATCCACTTGCGTTCCTCAACATAATCAATTCCCATAGCATGACTAACATTGTTTGGTTGCACATCTCCAACATGCCTTGCAGAGGTTTGTGATTGGTCGATAATATGACTCACAGAGGCCACATACCTATTGCCAGTATGACTAGTAGCGACGAGAATTTTTCCCCTAGTATGAATTACAGAGGCTGGGTGTTGGTCTTCAACATGACTTGTAGAGGTTGACAACCTACCTCCAACATGACTTATAGAGTTTGGTGATTTCTTCTTCCTATTCTTCCTCTTTCTATTTCATTTATACTTTCGATAACTAGTAGCTATACTTTTACTAGAGAAGGTATAAGGAGGAGGAGAATACTTTGTTGATGAAGGAACATCAACATGATGCCCATGAAATAAGGTGCTTAACTAAGAAGCATCAATATAATTTGGTACATTTTGAATGGTACCCAATCAAACCCATAGTCCCACATTCAACCCAGGAATGTACAAAGTGGCCATTAAAGGGACACCAATTTTTCCGAAGAAAGAAAAAGAACAAGAATCCCCTTGAAAATGGGTTCCTTGGTTGGTATCATAAGGAATTTTTTCCATGAAGATATTATTCATAGGTTCTTCCCTTGCGGGATTTTTCAAGTCTGTAAAAGTCTCACACACTGAATCTAGTGAACCAGTGGTATAAAACAGCAACGCCTATAAAGAGGTGACTCCACATTTCTAAGAGGAAGACCGAAAAATCCTCACGACTGATGGAGTTGACAGTCTACCACCTTAGGTCATAGACCCAAAGAAATGGTTGACTAACTCACTATGGAAAACTAGGGAGAACAAAGCACACCAATAAGATGAAAATCCTAAAAATATACAAGACAAACAAATTACCCTTCCAAATGATTCTGACCCAGGGAGATGAATTCATGATCGTCCAAATAATTCACAAAGGAAAATGACTAGCTAGGAGAAGCAGTTGCCCAGACCTCTGACCGGAGGTCCCTTCAGGCGTTTCCCATAGAATACAGAGTCTACCTCAGGTACCATGATACACCCCTCACATTCACCTATGTTTCAACCTATATAATGGAAACTAGTCCATCAACTTGTAATCAACAACTATGGAGGTACAATCAACATTTGGGCGAGTGTATGGGCAGGGTAACTAAGCCTGAAGATCTTCCTAAGGCTTGAAATGCAACAGGGCCAAAATCACTCTTAGAGTACCTTGGACGGATCCAAGTGTCTCAGAGGTCTGACACAAGTCGGGCCAATAACACTACAAGATTCACCCCCAACACACACTGTCCCAAACTATTTGTTGGGATCAGGAGTGGATATCTTTGTAACCATCCTCCACACGGCCTCTTGTTTGACTCTTGTGTGATAGGAGCTTCCTGGATTGAGTAATTACAAATTGGATTTTTCACAACCTAGCACAAACACTGTAATACCCCAAGGTCGATCCCCAATTGTAATTATGAATTGAAAACATGTTTTATAATATCGTCAGCCAAGTTATTATAAGTTAGGAGGCGTATGTGATTATTAGGCCAGTGAACCTAGATGCAAAGGACAATGAGCCTAGTTTTATATATGTAACACTCATATAATTAATATAATACATCGTTGTGTGTAGGCCGACCATGATAAACAAGGATGGGGGACTAAGCTCCACTAGGAAGGGAAAGGGAAGGGGCTAAGAGGCTAGGAAAGGGGCTTAATCTTGAGGGTTTGCCTCCAAAGTAATATTATAATATATTCATAAAAGGCTAAGTTTTGGACATAACCTTTTATCCTAAGTTATTTTGGGAGGAGGAATGAATCCCAAGTGGAGGGGAAGTGAGCTCCTAGAGAGCCATTTGTCATCCAAAACACATGCAAATATATGTGGAGAATTCATCTATTTTGGGGAATATTTTTCCCCATTCACTCATGGACTGAGCATGCATGCATTCAACAATATTTCGCCATTTTTCAACCCTCTTCCATCGTGAACTTCTGTAACTTGTGCGCACTGGTATTTTTTTGAGCCCGTACCCTGCCTTACCTGAGTGTTGTTTCTAGCCATGTTTTTCTCTAGATTGGTGTGGTTGGGTGTCATTACCAGAACCCATACCCGATTTTTCTACTATGTTTACCCATTTGAATTAGGAGTTGGACAGAAGAAGCAAGTTGTCATGCTTGTGGTTTTTAAGAGGCGATTTTTTAGGCCCATGGATTGAAAATCAAGTTGTGAGGCTTATGAGTAACTCTCTCCATGTGAGAGAGATTGTTGGGGAAGTGATTTCTCCTAGAAGGAATCCAGCAGAAGATACAGAGCTCTGATAATTCCTGATCCAGCCTGTTGTTGAATCCCTAGAAGGGAAGTGGAGCAGCAAATGGAATGTGGAACATTGAAGGTGTATATTCCTGGGGTGGGACAGGCATGTGGGGAATAAGATTTTGTGAGTAGTGGATGTAAGTAGGCTCCTGGGAGGGAATCCTTCATGTTGCATTGTGAAACTTTCCGTAGTCTCAGCCTAGCCTAGGATTCCCTTTACCCTGGGTGGACTTTAGTCCCTGCTCGGGGGTGACCCACTACATATAGCTTGGAGTAGCATGGTATAAGGCTAGTAGGTTCGTGGAAGGTCTTCACGTAGTTGGTGACTTTCATAAAAAGATAAGTACCATCTCTATGTTAATTTTTATGCTGTGTATTTTATACATCCCATTATATCTATAATATTTCCTTTGTTTACTGCATGTATGTTTTTACTATCACTTTCGCATGAATTTTTGTATGAGAAAAATGTTATATTTGTTAAATTTGCATTATATATATATAATGCAAATTTAACAGATATAAACATTTCGCTCATACACAGATTAATGCAGAAGTGAACTATATATGTATATATGTATGTATATGTATATCTATATCAGAACTTAGTTAGAGAAGAAAGGAAAGATTAAGAGGGTGTTTTTGAGTAGAATGGTCGGCCTAGGAGGATGTGGATGTTACAAAATGGTATCAGATCCCATGGTTTCAACACTAAGTCTGGATGGGTTGTGTAAGTGGAAACTTATACAAAATATTCAGATGCAATTGTTGTCGAAATGGACAAAATCCAAGCTTCAGATCATTCATGAGTACCAAGGGTGCATCAAGGGAACACCTTGGTTGTTTTCAGAGGCTCGAGAGGTATAGCGGTTCAAGAAAATATGTAGAGAAAAGAAACCACAAAAATTGTGGACTTGGGCCACAAAATTTAATTTGGGCCATGGGATCTGTTCGGGAAAAGGTATACCCTTCAAAACTGTCAGATATGGAAAAAGGAGCATGGTGGTTAAGCACCAAAGTCCTTCGGGACTTCACCACTCCAGATGTTTGAATTTCCTTGTTGTAAAAGACGAAAAAGCGTCGAAGCTCCGAAATCCTAGAGTGGATCTATGTTGTAGATCATGGGGAGAAGTGATTGACCATTGGATTTGGCCAACGACAAATAATAATTGTTAGATCAATCCAAGAGAAGGAGGTAAGGCGCAGTGGTGAAGAGCATATCCCAACCGTCTGATTTGCACGTGAGTGAATGTGAGCCATTGATCTCATGGCAATTCAAAGGTTCGACACTATGGGAAACGTGAGTCCTCAAGATTCAAGGAGGAAAATATCCCAAAGTCCCAAACTCCGGAGTTAATTTGGATTGTTCATGTTTAAGGACACGTGTCCAAATATTAGCAGGTATTTGGGAATTCAACGTTCAGGGAATTTTTGGAGTAGTGTGAAAGAAAGTCTTGAATTCTCGAAGTTCGGAGTTAATATGGATCATTCATTAGCAGAGACATGTGTCCATAGATCAACCTATTCATAATTTCGACAGTCCAGGGGTTTTGTGGTGTTCAACATCGAAATCCTATGAAGTTTCGGAGTCCCGTAGTTATGAAGTCCCGAAGTCTCAAAGTCTCAGAGTGATGTGGCCTCTTGACGTCACCTAAGATGATGTGGGCACACAGGATGCATGCCATGTGTCAGTGAGTTAGGTACTTTTCGAAGACTAGTTGTGCCAGTTAGAACATGAAATGTATCACCTGCCTGATTGGGCCACGTGTCTGCTTCTAGTGTTCTTCCATGTGGCACTTCTCTAGAGAATGTTTGGTGGTGCTCCTAATGGTTGCACAAAGTAGTTAAATTTGGTGCAGAAATTATTTAGATCGAGGTCAAAATGGCTTTGATCATGGTCCATCAATATCGACAACCAAGATGCATTGTGGAATTTGAAGTTGCTTGAAGGGAAATTTTGCAAGGTGGTATTGCAATCCAAACTGCAGTTTCCCTAGAGGGGTACATTTCAGCGTCAGGTCAATTGCGGAATGATCAGAGGGTTGCTCCAAAACTGCCAATCTGCATCCATGCAATTTGAAAGGTACAAAGTTTCAATGTGACCTTTTCATTGTTTATTATTTCAAACATGGAAACCATTGATCACAATGGATGCATGGTGCCATATCCCGCAGTCTGAAGACTTGGAAATCCAGAGTAACTTGGTCAATATTTTTTAAGTATGAAGACTCTTGAAGCTCCGAAGAGCGGAGTAAATTCTCACAGTTGACTGGGAGAGGAAACTCGACAATAGATCCCATGGTCCACAGACTTCACACTCTTGTGGATTCAAGGAATAAGCAATTGAGGTCAAGGACTCTTGAAGCCAAAGGATCTTGACCTTTGATCAAGGAGGATGCATGGTGCCATATCCCAAGGTTTGAAGACTAGGTACTTCAAAGGAATTGTGTTGTTGGTTGATTGAATCAAGAACTCCGAGAGGTCGGAGTTAATCTCGATTGTTGAAAGGGAAATGATACATGGAATTAGATGCAACAGTTTGGAGACTTGGCACTCCAAAAGGATTGAGAGTATGGATAGTCTAGAACTCTCGAATCCCAGAGTTAATCATGGTTGTTGGTTAGTAAGAAGTCATGGCCCATTGATGTGTTGTTTGTGAGTTTGTTGGTCAAGCACTCCGATGGATCTATGCAACAATGCTTCGAAAACTCCCAAATCATGGAGTTCCATAGTAAATCTTAGTCGTTGGATGTTGGGAAGTCGTGGACCATTGATCCACAATCCTTCACGAGTTCACCAATTCGACACTCCGGGGGATTGGAAGTTTGGAGTTGTGAAAACCTCTGAAGCCCGAAGTGTCGGAGCTATGAAGTGTCGAAGCACTGGGTATGACATGGCATGATGAAATCACCAAACGTGATGCAGACCTCCCCTAGACATGCCCCATGTTATTCATAATTGTACTTTTTTCAACCTTGTTGGACCAATTATAAATATGACACGTGGGAGCTATGTGTCATAATCTTATATGATTACAACAATATTACGTGGGCCTCGGAAGGTTAAAAGGTTTGGGAGTTTAGCGTTCAGAAGAAATGATAGAAGAAGGTGTGAAATTATCTAAAGCCAAAATATCTGAAGCGCCAAAGTTCTGGATAAGTGCCTATCATCCTAGCGCTTGGTCACAACCTGTGGTCACATGAATTGGGGGCCAAAGAAAAAGGGTCTAGTGCCCAAAAAAAAATTTAAGAACATGAAAGGGCTTAGAGAAAGATCTTGTAAGCTTCTTTATTTCATGGACCTACTTCGAAGGAAGTGAGGAAAGTCTATAAATCTGAAGAGAGGATCCAGCAAGGATCCAAGAGCCAATTCGGCTTTGAGAAATAAGAACAATTGTGAAAAGATTACCTTCCAGGAAGCACCATTGTTCAAATCGTCCTAAATTCCTTCTCAAAACTTAGAATGGAGAAAGGGAGTAGTCATTGGAAAGGTATTGAACAATAGAAGATAATTTTTCACCCTGAAATTGGTTCTGGACAATTAATTTCTCAAGAAAACAACAAAAATAAGTTTGATATTTTAATGAATCAGGATGGTTCATGTCTTCATGAAATTATTGAGAGCAATTATCCTGACAATGTTCTGTTGGTTGCACATTTTTGGAATATTTAATAGTTGTAGGAGAAGAACAAATTTATCATAGAGGAAAAAGAGATGGATGGTTCACAAGAGGCTTACAGTCAGAAAGATGAGATGTCGAGACATGGTTGTTGGGCATGAGAACATATTTCCAAATGCATAATTATTCTTCTCATGCAGAAGGAATAATTTCAATTTATCAGTTGAAAGGAAAAGCATCCATATGATGGGACCAGCTTGTGCAAGTGCAACACATTAAGGATAAGAATGTGACTTGGAAGGAATTCAAGAAGTATTTTGAAAATAAATACTTGACCAAGAGGTATTATGACAAAAGATGAAAGAGTTCTTTGAACTCAAACTGGGCAGCATGACCATTTATGAGTAAGAAAGGATATTTTTAGAATTTTTGAAGTATGTCTCCTTCATCAAGGATGAGATAGTTAAGATCCAAATATACCTTAGTGTGTTGCCATCTTTCATCAATGAAAAAAAAAATTCAGTATGATGATTCTAAAACTTTGGAGGAAACCATAAGAAGAGCCAAGTGCTTATATGATCAACAAAAATAAAATCCTACTCTCTATAAGTCTTGGGAGGAAAAGAAGTAATTCAAGATGGAACATAGGAAGAAGGGAAACAAGCCACCATTTTTCAAAAAAAATCCTCAAGGACAACCATTTTTTAGATATCCCAGAATGGTTGAGATAGGTGGGAAAAGGCCAAGACATCCACCTATAAAATGTTGGAGTTGTAAAGGAGACCATAGGTATAGATATTGTCCTCAAAGAAGTGAAAATTTGAGAGTTTTCCACAATGTACAACAAGAAAAAATAGTGGAGGACATGGGAAGAAGTGTACCAAGGATCTATGTATCCCTGGACAAAATAAGAAAGCAAAGTTTTAATCACACATGAATGAAGTAGAAGGTATGATCAATAACCATGAAGTAGAAAGATTCGGGAGCTAGTAATAACTATATAGAGCCTAAGGTAGTGGAAAGATTGCAATTTCCAAGAATAAATCATGGCAAATATTGGCTAGCATAGATGGCTACAGGAGCCAAGAGAAAAGTAATCGATTTGGTCAAGACATGTCCAGTGGGAATGAATGAGCTGAATACCAAGGCAGATTGCAATATCTTTCCTTTTGGTTCATATGATTTTTTAGTCGTTATGGGTTGGTTGGACCAACACCGTGTTGTCTTAGACTGTCATAAAAACACATTCACTTTCTTGCATGAAGAAGGAAATATGAGGACAATCCAAGGAATTCCCAGGGTTGTAGCTATTAGATAAATTTCAACAATGTAGTTGAAGAAATGTTTCAAAAACAAAGGATGTCAAGTAATTCTATGAAGCTAGAAAAGGGGGCATATGTGCATGTTTACAGTATGATATAGATTGGCTATGCAATTGAAGTTTGAGACTAGTGGGAAAAGAGAAGAGAAAGGTACAAGAAACCTCAAGTACTAAGGTAGTCAATCAAAATAAAAAGGGGGGTTGAAGTAGTTTAGTTGAAAATTAAATGGATGCTTGGAATTAAAGGGGGGTTAAACAACTTGATTGGAATTTTAATTCATCCAAATTTGAGTAGGGATAGATGGATCCAGGAAGTTAATGAAAGCTGAAGGTTAATATCATCTAAGTATTTGGCTAGAAATGAAAAGGCATCCAATAGTGATTTGGCTAGAAAGTGCTCAGGTCAGAAATAATCATGCATAATAATTAGAGTGAGAGCACAGGAAGATTCAAGAGTCCAGGAAGAATGGAAGATTTTTGGGTTCAACAAGAAATGTGATATAGGGAGAAAGAGGTTATTTATATTGTTGTAGCATCAATTAAAGTATGGTTGGTTGAACAACGATACTCAGAAAGAGAATTCTTGCAGGTTTGCAAGTGTTGTT
Source organism: Picea engelmannii (assembly GCA_009831015.1). Classification (NCBI taxonomy): domain Eukaryota; kingdom Viridiplantae; phylum Streptophyta; class Pinopsida; order Pinales; family Pinaceae; genus Picea; species Picea engelmannii. The sequence continues at coordinate 315,531 of ML799159.1, forward strand.
GATAATGTTGTTGCAAATGAAAGGAAGCAACAGAAAGTTGAAGTGTTGGTTATAAGTCTGATAAAGAGAGGCATGAAAGATTTTACTGCCATCAACTAATCAGGTAGCATCAAATTCATTTAATGTCATCTACGTAGGTATGAGTTTTAATTACTCTTATTGCATAATTGTTGAAGGGAATTTAGGTAAGAATTTCCTCATCCATAGTTATTTTATAAAATCACATGATTATATTATTTGAATGCATACCACTAGGGGTGTTTGTAACACACCCATGGTGGGGTGTACAAATTTCATTCTTCTTAAGAAAATCAACACCTTCATTCGAGGTCTCTATTCCATTCTTCTCTTCTAGATCTTTCTAGCCACGGTCTCCATGCTCTGAACCGAGATCAGAGCTGGTGGAAATCCTCTCCCAAGTTATTTGGGTTATTCCATCACTCTATACTTGCATATGACCATGGGATATGACCAGACACCAAGACAATAGGCACCAAGACAACGACCATGTGAATCCTTCAGAGTAGCAAATCTCTGAAGTTCCCAATCTGACGTCGCATGTCCTTAGGGATTTTGATGTCCCTTATTCACTTCGGGACTTTAGCATTCAGGAGTTTCGAATGATCCAAATCCTTTTCTCCCCGAAGTAATCCATACCTAGAGTTATAGATTGAGTTCCACGCATCCCTTGTGATCGAAAAATGTGATCCACTTCGGGACTTCGGTGTTTGGGAGTTTCGAACACTCCAAGTCCTTTTCTCCTCCGAAGTACTCTATATCCGAAGTTACTGATTAAGCACCATGTGTCCCTTCGTGATTGATGAATGTGATCCACTTCAGGACTTTGACATTTAGGAGTTTTAAACATTCCAACGCCTTTTTTCCCTCCAAAGTAATACAGTACCCGAAGTTACAGATCAAGCTCCACACATCCCTTTGTGATCGATGACTATGATCCACTTCGAGACTTCGGCATTCGGGAGTTTCAAACATTCCAACACTTTTTTTCCTCAGAAGTACTTCGTACCCAAAGTTACAGATAATGCACCATGCATCCCTTCATGATCAATGACTGTGATCCACTTTAGGACTTTAGCGTTCGAGAGTTCCAAACATTCCAATGCCATTTTACTCTGAAGTACTCTATACACAGAGTTATAGATCAAGTGCCATGCATCCCTTCGTGATCAATGGTTGTGATCCACTTCAGGACTTCGATGTTTGCGAGTTTCCATTACAACTCCTTTTTCCTCCAAATTACTACATACCATGAGTTATAGATCGAGCGGCATGCATCCATTTGCAATCGACAACTATGATCCACTTCGGGACTTCGGCGTTCAAGAGTTTCAAACATTCCAATGCCATTTTCCTTCGAAGTACTCCATACCCGTAGTTGCAGATCGAGCACCATGCGTACCTTCATGATTGATGGATATGATCCACTTCGGGACTTTAGCATTCATGAGTTTAAAAAATTCCAACGCATTTTTCCTCTGAATTACTCCATACCCGGAGTTACAGATCGAGCCCACGTGTCCTCCTCCCAAAAAACGGTTCCGATGGACTTCAGAACTTTGGAACTTCACTCCTTGCATTCCTCCAGAGTGTTCTTCTCTAGAGTCAATGATCTACTTCCATGTGCCTTCCTTTTCTAATGAATAGGATCTACTCTGGTACTTCATAACTTCACTCATCGCATTCCTCCAGAGTCCTGAAGTCCCAGACTCCCATAATCCCAGTCATTTAACCAACCATGTGGGTGAGGTATGAATGTGAAAGGGGCTGAGAAGTAGTTGGTTCAAGGGTGACATGTGTCTTCGTCGATCCAGTCTGATCATCTTTCAACCTCCCTCATATTTTCACGGTAATGCTCAGGCTAATACCGATTTGTTCACCGATCGACAATTCACAGTGATTACAGGGCCCCAATGTGCTCACTCCTTATCTAAGAGCTCAATCTCCACAATCTGAAAAGTACTCACCCAACTCAGTATAATCATGGTCTTTGATCCTCAACCTCTACGAGATCAACAATGTTGGTGAATTACATCCCATGAACTAGCACGCCCGCTAATTTCACCTTCACGCTCTGCAATGATTCCCCACCATCGATCTTTGTTCACATATCAACGGTTCACAAAAATTGTTAGGCCCAATCTCCCCAATCTGGGAAGTGATCACCTGACTCTATCTAATCATGGTCATTGATCCTCCATCCCCAACGAGATCAACGACGTTGGTTGATTACGGGTCGTGAACTAGAATTTTCACTAATTTCACCTTCGCGTTCTACAATGATTCCCAACCATCGATCTAATCGAGAAGCTGGTGTTTGATTCGTTAACTCCAGTGGGTATTTGAGTCGATCTGATGACTGAGATAGGTTTTCCTCCTGATGAACGATTCACATTCATCTCCTCTGTCAGTTTCTTGATTCTTCTATGGCTCTTGTTACTCATGTAGTTCGGGTAACTTTGATTATCATGAAGTATGGCATTCCAAGCATCGAACTCCCGAAACTCCAAAACCATTATGAACTATCTCATTTCAGGCTTAGTGCAAGGTTCCTAGACCCAGGTCACATGGACCTTCGGATGACTCTTGGGCTATGAGCTCTACTCTTAGACAGGTTTTAGTTAAGGCCTTGGGCGCAAGTTCAAGGCCTCTCATGCTATTGGTTTGAAGGAAACGCTTTCCTAATTCATAGAACCTTAAATTCTGAAACAGGGCAGTGTAAACTTCTGAGGTTACCGAAACAGTAGAAATGCCAAGAGTTTTTCTCCAATTCTGGAGCTATGAGGTATCTCCCTAGTGAAAACACCTTCGAGAGTTTAACTGGAGCATATGGGAAAAGCAGAAGCGTAAGTTCTCAAGGAAGACAACATATATACATAATTTAACCTTTTCAATGCAAAAACCATTTACATGTGTAAATACATGCATGCAACCATTAATTCCCAATTCAATGCATAAAGTATGGAAACACTTATCAAAACTAGCTAACGTGAAGCAAATTCTGGAAGGGGTGCCCATTTCCACCCAACCATAGGCTCAATCACTCCTAACGGATTTACCACTAGCCAATTTCGAGCTAGACCATGATGCTTTGAGATTGAATCTCTTCTTTTGGCACATAAATAGATAGGGATGAAGGTTACTCTCCTTCTCCCAACTCAGTCTCTATTTCCCACAATCAGAACACACTCTTTTCATAGTTCTTCCTCGAATCCAAGAGCTCTGTCTCTCATCTCTGCACTCTTCACAAATTTCCTGTCTAACCCCCACACTTTATTTTCTTTCCTTTTCCAACAAGATTGTGTGTGGCTCAAATTCCTAGTATATGGTTAGCTATGGAAGACTTACATATGGGTGGTCTTCCCCATCCCCTCATTAAATCTTGAGGAGGTCTTCCCACCTACCATCCTAACTATAATTCATTCCTGGATCAGAAGGTTGTTCTAATCCTAAGCAATTAAATCCAGCAAAATATTGGTTCGGTGGAGGTTAACGCAACCATTCATTGTCCCCTCCACCATCTATTTCATAGCATTTGTGGTCTCTCTTAGAACATCCCCTTTCCATCATTCATGCAACATGTAACGATTTTCTATTAAAATAATAGAATTTACATTCATCGACCTTTTATACAAAAGTCCATCAAATCAAACATTCACACTTTTGAGTTTTCCATAGTTTCTTAGACAATATAGTTATATTTACAAACTGGGGGAAATAGGGTGTTACAATTCCCTCCCCCTTAAGGGAACATTGTCCTTGATATTCTTTCTGTCAACATGCTATGTATATACAGAAGTAAAAAAAATCGGATATGCTTGTCTCATGGCATCCTCCATTTCCCACGTAGCCTCATCTGGGCCAAAGTGTTTCCACTGCACCTTGACCTGTGCAATGGTTCAATTCCCGAGTGAGGTTTCCTTCCTGTCTAGTATGTATTGAGGTTTTGGCAGGAATTCTCCCTCCGTCTCCACCTGGATCATAGACCAGTCAATTATATGATTAGAATCATGTACATATTTCTTCAATAATGAAAAATGGAAAACATTGTGTGCCTTTACTGTGGGAGGCAATGCTAGCCTATAGGCTACACGTCCCACTCTATCTAAGACTTCAAAGGGTCCAAAATATTGAGGTGCCAGCTTGGAACAAGCTTCCATTCTTAAGGAACTCTTCCTAGGTCTAACTCTGAGATAGACATGTTCTCATGTCTTGAACTCTTTGGGGTTTCTCTTTCGGTTGGTGTAGCTCTTTTGTCTATCCTGAGAAATTTTCAGAATTTGTTTTATCTAAATCACTTTTTGCTCCATTTGTTTCAGCATGTTCGGTCTGATTGTAATTCTATCCACTGGATTACTCCAGTTGATTGCAATATTGCACTGTTTATGATAGAGGGATTCAAACGGGATCACCTTTAGTGACTCTTGATAATCGTTGTTGTAGGAAAATCATACCAATGGAAGGTAGTCTTACCACTTCTTAGGATGATGCATTACATGCATCATTAACATGTCTTATAATATTTGGTTTACTCTTTCTGTATGTCCATCAATTTGGGGGTGATAGGTTTTGCTAAAAAAACAATTTAGTCTCAAGACCAGCCATCAAGGATTTCCAAAAGCTTGAAGTAAATTTTGTGTCTTTGTCAGATATAATCTCTCTAGGCATGCCATGTAGTCCAAATATATCCTTCGTGAAGATGTTGGCAATATCTATTGTCATGCAATTCGACTTGATAGGAATGAAGTGAGAATATTTTCTCAATTTGTCCACCTCTACCATGATGGCATCATTCTTCTTAGCCGATCTTGGTAATCCGATGATTAAATCCATGGAAATGGTTTCTCATTTCCATTATGGAATTGGTAGAGGATGTAACAACCCTGTTGGGTGTGGATGTTATGCCTTAACTTGCTAGAATTCTAGGCACCTAGCCATATAATCAGCTATGTCCTTTTCAGTCCCAACCAATATAATTGTTTCCTAGTGCCCGTGATCATTTTTTGATATCTTGGGTGACCAGTTTATGATCTCTTGTGTAGTTCATCCATTATGAACCTCTTCAATTCGTCACATCTTGGAATATACAATCTATTTCTACAGGTCAACATGCCTTCATTGAGCATTTGATAGCCTTCATACTTTATCCATGTAGGATCTTGCCTTAGGTATGAGGTCACAATCTTGAAGAATGCATATGTTTCTTGTGCATTCCTGATTCTTTCCCTAACATATGTTTGATAGGTGCTTACTGCTACCAGGTGAATCTTTTTCACACTTCTACTAAGGGCATCAACCACCCTATTTTCCTTCCCTTTGATGTGTTTGATTTCAAAATCGAACTCACTAAGGATAGGTATCCACCTAGTTTGTCTAGCATTGAACTTTCGTTGATCAAACAGGTGCCTCAACCCACAGTGGTCTATCATAAGTACAAATATCCTACCCAGGAGGTAATTCCTCCACAATTTTAAGGCATGCACTATGGAAGCCAACTCTAGATCATGGGTCACATAACTGATTTCATGCTCATTCAATTTCCTAGATGCATAGAAAATTACACGTCCCTCTTGCATAAGGACTCCTACAAGTCCTTCCTTGCAGGAATTTGTACACACGAGGGAATCATTATCAAGGTTTTCAATATTAAACATAGGGGCATGGGTTAGAAGGTATTTTAGTTCTTGAAATATTTCTTCACATTCTGATGTCCAAGTGAATTTAACCCCCTTTTTCTAGAGGGAAGTGAATGGACAACCAATCTTGGAATATCCTTTTATGAGCCTTCTATAATATCTTGCTAAGCCCATAAAGGATTTGATATCAGATACATCCTTTGGGGTATGTCATTCCATAATATATATGATCTTGTCAGGGTCTACTACCACCCCTTCTTCAGAAATGACATGGCCCAAGTAATGCACTTGCTTCTCGAAAAATTCACACATTCTAAGCTTAGTGTAGAGTTGATTCTCTCTTAGTACTTGAAGTACAAGTCTAAGATGTTATTCATGCTCTTCTCTATTCTTGGAGTATATTAAGATATCATCAATGAAAACCAATACAAATCTGTCTATGAATTTTCTAATTACATTCTTCATCAAGCACATAAAAGTGGCGGGGGCACTCGTTAGTCCAAATGGCACTACCACAAATTCATAGTGACCATACCTTGTCCTGAAGGTCGTTTTTTGGATGTATTCCTCCTTGATTCAAACTTGATGGTATCCAGACCTCAAATCAATCTTTGATAAAATGGAAGCACCCCCTAATTGGTCGAACAAGTCATCGATTCTTGGTAAGGGGTACTTGTTCTTTATGGTTGTCTTATTGAGTTATCTATAATCTATGCATAGTCAGAGCATGCCATCTTTATTTTTCACAAACAATTATGGTGCTCCCCATGGAGACACAATAGGTTAGATGTAGTCTTTGTCCATCATTTCCTTTTATCTTGAGCTCAACTACCTCAGGTGCACTCATTCTATAGGGTGTCCTAGATACTGGCACTACTCCTGGTGCAAGTTCTATCGAGAAGTCAATGTCTCTTCTCGGAGGTAGACCCGGTACCTCTTCTGGAAAGATGTATCTATAATATCTTAATATGGGGTGCTCCTCTAAGTTCAGTTTTTTATCTTCAACAGATTCCAACACCTTTATTTCATATAGAGAACATCCCTTTATGCAATAATTTTTCATTTGAAGGGCTGATATTTGTCTCACTAAGACAGGTTTCTCAATCCCTTGCAGGGTTATCTTTCCCCCTTCTTCATTTACAGATTCTAAATTTTTATGGTAACAAGAAAACTTAGTTTTATAAGCATCCAACCAATCCATACCAATCAACAATTCATAAGATCCTAGGGGAAGTATGTTAAGGGTTGCTTGGGTGGGAAACCCATCCATGATGAATTTGCAAGATGGTATGAACTATGTTACTTTTATTTTGGTTCCAGTGGCTAATTGTACCAACGATGTATTAAAATGTCTAACTGGTTGTAGTTTACACTTATCAGCAGTCTGAGGGGCCACATAACTCAAATTAGAACTAGGGTCAATTAAAATAGAAACTAAATGGCTGTCGATCATACCTTCCATCTCCACCACTGAAGCTTGGTGGTCGACTTGTTTATTATCCAAAGCCACATAAATCCATGGCATGCTCCTAGCCACATCAATGATTGTGGTATCATCTTGGATTTTGTATATTCTCCTATTGTTCTGTTGTCTATGTGGGAAATCCCTCAGCAGATGTTCTTCTCTGCAACCCCAACATTTCAAGGGTTCTCTCTTTGGGTTATCAGTCTTTCCTGGTGCTAATCCAAAAGGTTTATTTCCACTATGGTAGGGGAAATTCTTCTAGTACACACTTTGGGTAGGAAGGCTCATCCTTGAATCCTTCCTATAGTTCTTAAATTTTGAAGATTTAAACCCCTTCTTCTTGAACCCCGAACTACTCTTCTTTTTCCAGTCCTCATGAGGTTCTGTTTGACGCTTGAATTGTTCATAGCAATACCTTACCTTCTAGATAGTGTCTTCTAAGGTCTTTTGGCTCGTCAAACTCAATCATGTTCTGATAGGTCTAAGGTAACACACTGATAAATCATTGGAATTTTACCTTTTCATCTTTTATGTAGGGTACATACCTCAACATCTCAAGGAATTTATTGATATATTCCTCTATGCTGAGTTTTCTTAGCTTGAGTTCATAGAACTGCTTAGTCTTCCCGTCGAATTATTTCTCTAAGAGATACTTCTTCTTTAAGTGTTTCTCAAATTTTTTCCATGATAATTTCTTTTCATGGATTCCTTCCACATTCTTAAGATCTTCCCACCAAATGAAATCCATTCCATTCAGGTTGAAGATGGTTATTCGAACCTTCAAGTTTTCAGAATAGTCATGAACTTTGAATTACTTATTTAAACCAAGAAGACAATCTTTTGCCTCTTCCCCTTTCTCAATATCTCCATTGAAAGAGGGTGGTTTGGTTTTCTTGAACTCTCCATGGTCATTAATTTTGGAATATTTTTGCTTCTTTCCCTTCTTCTAAGAATGTGAGCTAGTTTTTCTACTAGAATATCCCTCTAATTTTCCCATTCCCTTTCCAGAGGACTCTCCCGATGAGCGTCCCCTACCTCCTGGTTGCGCCTCCCTCTAGGTGATTCTCCTTGTGTGGCCACTTATGGGACCACATTTTTGTATTTCAAGTGGAATTTGACTTCTCTCTGTATGTCGTCAATCCACATGGTTGGTTTCAGGTCCATGATGCAGCCACCTCTGTATATCGGATAAGCTTTGTAGTAAGACTACATTGATTTCCATTTTTTTCTCTTTCTCCTTTATCAATCTCTCATTATCATCCTTGCAACTATGTAATTCAGCCATAAGGATCCTTACAGTTTCATCTAGATCCAAAGGGGTCTCCACTTCCCTCCTCTCATCAGACTCTTCATCTCTATTGTGGGAGCCATCCCCCACTTCATGGTGCGTCTCCATCCTTTATGCTTTTGGTTTCCCATGATTCACTAGTTGTTGGAGTGATGATAAAACACTTACCGTTAGCTAACATTCTAGTAGTTCATGACCAACACATAGTTCATTTTCTTAAATGCACACACAGAGTAGAAGGTTTTCATTCTTTTATTTAGTTATATTCTAACTAGATTCTTTAGGAAATAGGTAAGGTAGGGGCTTCACCCTTAATATTTACTTTAAAAACAATTTTTAAGTGACTCGTACATGAGCCCAAGTAGGCCAAGTGTTGTAACCATGCTCTGATACTAATTTGTAACACACGCATGGTGGGGCATAAAAATTTCGATCTTATTAAAAAAATCAACACCTTCATTCGGGGTCTCTATTCCATTCTGCTCTTCCAGAGATTTCCAGCCACGATCTCCATGCTCCGAACTGATCTCAGAGTTGAAATCCTCTCCCATGTTCTTTGGGTTCTTTCATCCCTCTATACTTGCATATGTGCATGGGATATGACCATATGCCAAGACAACATGTGCCAAGACAACCACCGCGTGAATCCCCCGTATTGGAAAATCTATGAAGTTCACAATCCAACGTCGCATGTCCTCAGGGATTTCGAAAACCCTTATTCACTTTGGGACTTCGACATTCAGAAGTTTCGAACACTCCAATCCTTTTTTCCCCAAAGTAATTCATACCCAGATTTATAGATCAAGTGTCGTGCGTCCCTTGTGATCGACGACTCTGATCCACTTCAGGAATTTGGTGTTCGGGAGTTTCAAACACTCCAAATCTTTTTCTCCTCTGAAGTACTCTGTACCAATATTTATAGATCGAGCGCCACATGTCCCTTCATGATCGATGATTGTGATCCACTTCGGGACTTCGATGTTTGGGAGTTTCAAACATTCCAATGCCTTTTTTTCCTCCGAAGTGCTTCGTACCCAGAGTTATAGATCGAGTGTCATGCGTCCCTTCATGATCGACGGTTGTGATAGACTTTAGGACTTTAGTGTTTGGGAGTTTAAAACATTCCAACACCTTTTTTCCTTCGAGGTACTTTGTACCTGGAGTTACAGATCGAGAGCCACATGTCCCTTCATGATCGACGATTGTGATCCACTTCGAGACTTCAACGTTTGAGAGTTTCAAACATTCCAATGCCATTTTACTCTAAAGTACTATGTACCCATAGTTACAGATCAAGCGCCATGTGTCCCTTCGCAGTTGATGGATGTGATCCACTTCGAGACTGTGGCGTTCTGGAGTTTCAAACACTCCAACACATTTTTCCTCTGAATTACTCTATACCTAGAGTTACAGATCGAGCGAACACGTCCCTTCACGATCAAAAACTATGATCCACTTTGAGACTTCAGTGTTTAGGAGTTTCAAACATTCCAACACCATTTTTCTCCGAAGTACTTTGTACCTGTAGTTACAAATCAGGCGCCATGCGTCCCTTCGTGATCGACGACTGTGATCCACATTCGAACTTTGGCATTCGGTAGTTTCAAACATTCCAATGTCTTTTTCCTCTAAATTACTTTGTACACGGAGTTACATATCGAGTGCCACGCATCCTCCTCCCAACAGATGGTTCTATTGGACTTCGACACTTCGGAGCTTCACTCCTCACATTCCTCTAGAGTGTTCTTCTTTGGAGCCAACAATGTACTGCCACGTTCCTTCCTGTGCTAATGTCTAGGATCTACTCTGGCACTTCAACACTCTGGAACTTCACTCCTCATGTTCCTTCGGAGTCTCGAAGTCCCGGACTCCCAGAATCCCAGTCATTTCACCAATCACATGGGCGAGGTATGCATGTGCCAAGGGATGACACATAGCTGGGTAAGGGGTGAAACATGCCCTCGTCACTCTGGTCTGATCATCTTTCAACCTCCCTCATGTTTTCACAGTCATGATCCAGCCAATACCAATTTGTTCAACAATCGATGATTCACAGTGATTGTGGGGCCCTAACGTGCTCACTCTTTATTGGAGAGATCAATCTCTGCAATATGAAAAGTACTCACCCAACTCGGTCTAATCATGCTCATTTATCCTCCACCCCAATGAGATCAACTATGTTGGTGAATTGTAGGCCATGAACCAACACGTCCGCTAATTTCACCTTCATGCTCCACAACGATTCCCCACGATCGATCTTCGTTCACAGATTGATGGTTCACCGCGATTGCGGGGTTGAATCTCCTTAATTTGTGAAGTGATCTCTCAAATCTGTCTAATCGTGGTCATGGATCCTCCATACCCAACGTGATCAACGACATTGGTTGATTGTGGACTGTGAACTAGCATGTTCGCTAATTTCACCTTCGTGCTCCGCAATGATTCCCAGCCATCAATCTAATCGAGTGGCTAGTGTTTGATTCGTTAATTCCAGTGGGTCTTTGAGTCGATATAATTACTGAGAGAGGTTTTCCTCCCAATGAATGGTTCACATTCATCTCCTCTATCAGGTTCTTGATTCATCTATGGCTCTTGTTACTCAGGGAGTTCAAGTAACTTTGACTATCTTGAAGTTTCACATTCCAGGCATCGAACTCCTGAAACTCCGAAACCATTATGAACTAGCTCCTTTCGGGCTTAGCGTAGGGTTCCTAGACCCAGGTCACATGAACCTTTAGATGACTCTTGGGATATGATCTCTACTCTTAGCTAATTTTTATTTAAGGTCATGGGTGCAAGTTCAAGGTCTCTTGGGATACTGGTTTGAAGGAAATGCCTTCCTAATTCGTAGAACCTTCAATTCTGAAACAGGGTGGTGTAAACTCATAATGTTACCGAGACGGTAGTAGTTATAAGAGGCTTGATCTGATTCCAAAGCTGTGAGGTAGCTCCCTGGGGAAAACACCTTCGAGAGTTAAACTAGAGAATATGGGAAAAGTTGAAGCATAAGTTCTCAAGGAATCCAACATATATACATAATTTAACCTTTTCAATGCAGAAACTATTTACAGGTATGTAAATGCATGCACACAACCATTAATTTCCAATTCAATACATAAAGTATGGAAACACTTATCAAAACCAGATAACGTGAAGCAACTGTTGGAAGGGGTGTCTGTTTCCACCCAACCATAGGCTCGATCATTCCTAACAAATTTACCACTAGTCACCCCTTAGCTAGACCATGATTCTTTGAGATTGGATCTCTTCTTCTGACACATAAACAGATAGGGATGAAGGTTACTCTCCTTCTCCTGAATCAGTGTCTATTTCCCGTGATCAAAAAACACTATTTTCACAGTTCTTCCTCAAATCCAAGATCTTTGTCTCTCGTCTCTGGACTCTTCACAAATTTCCTCTCTAACCCCCATGCTTTCCTTTCTTTACTTTTCCAGCAAGATTGTGTGTGGCCCAAATTCCCATTCCTCGGTTAGGTGTGGAAGCCTTACAGATGGGTGGTCTGCCCCATCCCCTCATTAACTCTTGAGGAGGTCTTCTCACCTACCAACCTGACTGTAATTCATTCTTGGATCAAAGGATTCTTCTGATCACGAGAAATTAAATCCAACAAAGTACTGGCTCGGTGGAGGTTAACGCAACCATTCTTGGTCCCCTCCACCATCTCTTTCATAGCATTCATGGTCTCTCTTAGCACATCCCCTTTCCAACAATCATGCAACATATATCCATTTTCTATTAAAATAATAGAATTTACATTCATCGACCTTTTATACAAAGGTCCATCAAATCAATCATTCATACCTTTGATTTTTCCATACTTTCTTGGCCAATATAGTTATTTCTACAAACTGGGGGAAACGTGATGTTACAATGGTAAAGGCTAGATTCCTATAATAATTATCAAATCTTTGTAGTTTTTGAATGCACACACTCACATAGTAGCATGTCATGATAATTTGGTTATGAGGTAATAACCAAAGAAATAAAAGATAAGAACTTGTTATAAGATTGGATTCTAGTAAAGCTAGTCATGTATGAGACTATGGCATAGTTGGATATGGAAAGGTGTGGATATGGAAATGTTACTTACCACACAAATAACAATGATATTCCTATCTTTAAATGAAACTTGGACTGCAACCTTTTTTCTAACACTAATGAACACCACAAAATTATATTCTTGGTGTAGTGTTCAGATCGAAAAGGAAGGCATCCAAATATTTGAGAATACAATAGGAAGTGTGTGGAGAATGTGTCAAGACATTGGCTAGATTTCCAATTAATGGATGGTGAGATACATGACTTATATATAGAGCATCCTGAAATTTGATGCAAGGGTGCATTGAGGATTGCACTCATGCACAATAAGTGATAGAATTGTATACTTAAATGTATTTTTATGAATNTATATATATATATATATATATATATATATATATATATATATATATATATATATATATATATATATAATTGCATGGAAATAATTATACTAACGGATGAAATGTTGCTAACTCATGGAGTTGAGAACAGTTGTTAGAAATTGCAACAGGAAATTTGCAAGTCAAGTAGTCACATGAATATTGACTACATAAAATTTTCTATTCAGAAATTGAAGTAATGAACTTACTGATATTACTCTGAATAGGCTTATGCATAAAATGATAATTCATTCAATATTTAATAAATCGTTTGGTGGTTTTGATTGGATTTCTAGGTGTAAGAAATTCTAAAATCACTTCGTAACTTTTGTACATATTTCAATCAAAGTATGATGTACACGAAATACTGACAATTTGTTGGTTGAATGAAAGATAGAAGCATTGCAGGAAAAAAAAAATTGGTATTCAGTATGGTGCCTGCTGAAAACCAGAAGGAAGACTTCCTTCCTACTATTGCAGCAACCATGAAAAATTATGAAATAGAATTTCATAATTTGGAAAAGTTGAAATTCCTTATGAATTCAGATTGATTTTTTAAGTGAGTTGTTATGATGTTCTCTCATGATAACTGCATATGTGTGATGCAGATGGGACAATATTGGCTAAAGTTGGAATGTTGGAAGAACAACTATTATTGGATACACTGAAGCCCTTTAATGGAGAACCTTGCTGAGAGGTTTTGGTAATGGGTTGGCTTTCTCCTTGTGTGTGAAATCCTTGTTAAGATGGATCGTTGATGGAATGTGTAGCAGTGGAGGGATGTCTGAGCTTGGAAGGGTGACTGCAAAAAGGAAGAGGCAACTCAGTAATGCTTATGGCATGGTAGCTTCCATAAGGAGGGTGTGTCAAATGGTATAGTGAGCTTAATTGTTTTCTGAAGAAGATTTATGGAGTAGAGAAAATGACTTCCAGCTGCAGTATGAATACCATAATTGGTGCTTGAAAGCATGGCACCAGGTGAATAACAAGTTTCCAATAGAAAAATCTTGGAGATTTTTTAAGAATTTTGAATTATACATGGTATATAATGCACTTAGGAGAGTGCATAAATAAGGGGAGGGAATTTTAATACCCCAAGGCCAAGCCCCAATTTTAATTATGAATTGTAAACATGTTTTATAGGATGGTGAGCAAATTTATTCTAAGCTAAGAGGCTGATGTGACGATTAGGCCAATGGAATAAGATGCAAAGATCAATGAGCCTATTTTTTTATATGTAACACTCATATCATTAATATAATACATCACTACATGTATACCGACCACGATAAACGAGGATGGGGGACTAAGCTCCACTAGGAAGGGAAAAGGAAGGGGATAAGAGGCTAGGAAAGCGGGTTAAGCATGAGGGATTGCCTCCAAAGGAATATTATAATATATTCCTAAAAATCTAAGGTTTGGACATAACCTTTTATCCTAAGTTATTTTGGGAGGAGGAATGTTGGAACAAAGGGGCATCTGCAGGGTTCAATGCTTCAACATCGCACCAACAAAACCCTAACTACTGGCCCTTTCGGTAACATTTGGGAAACAAATTAAGTCTCACCCGAGGTAGAGGCAGGGGGGGTTGTAGGACTTAAGTGTCTACAACCAAGCTAGGACACAAATATGTGATTACAATACTTGATAGAGAACTTAGCCAACAATATGCATTAGATTACTATCCTTATTTACATCGCATATTTAACTCTTATTACATAGCAGCACAATAATAACCAATATCTAACACTTCCAATCACTTAGCACACCGAATTAGCTTATATCTAGAATTCATTCACACCATTAAGAACTAAGCTACAACATCAGATGCATTCATATCAACAACGCTAAGAAAATAATCACATAAGTAACATCGCACAAAGCATATCAGGAAACAGGATATATGTGGTTCACCCCAGCGTGGGGATACATCCATCAACTTCTTCTTCTTCTTTATTAGTCGTTGATCTCCTTACATTCATTTGCTCCTGTGCATAAAGCCACAGAGCCCAACTCTACACTAGATAGGTGATCTGCACACAACACACTAGATCCACCTTCCTCAAAATCAGTTCGAGGAATAGAGCCAACTCCTTAATAGCACAGAGCACTTACAACTTATTTCACTAATCCAAAATCAACCTATCATGCACATAGCCACTAGTAGTCATGCACTAAGCCAAATGTTGGTACCTCCTTTACATTGTTTAGCTACTTATTTATACAATTAAAAGAAGGCCTAAACATGGGTAAACCCATGGGCTGAGATCCCATAACCCATTACATAACCCTAAAAACACTTTTCTTGGTCCACAAGCCTGCAAAACAAGCGAGATCCCGTAATCTTCGCTCTGCCTGGGCACTCCACCTTCGACCAGCCTGTCGAAGTCTTGGAGTTGTTAAAACACAACCAATGCTTCCCCAAAAATTGGTCAAGGGCCAACAAGCCCCCAACACTCACCTGTGACTCGTCCCGAATCACATGGATCTAGGCAGAGCTACTTCGAAGGCCTCAAGCTTAGATTGAGCTCCCTCAATTTGTTGCTTCACTAGAGCCTCCTAATCGATGAACTCCTAAATTACTTTCTCTATAATAGGCCCTTCCATGCATTGTTCTACCATCACAACTACTTTGTCTAACTGCAAGCCTTGGCCTTCAATCTCTTCAAAAAGTAGGCATGCTTCAACCACAACCAGTTAGAGTCTCTGTGTCACCTCCATGACTTTTCTCTATATGGAAGTAACATGGTACTGGATTGCGCATTGTTCCTATGATCGCTTCATTTTCTCAACTGTAGTAAGAAGCTCATCTACACCTACACGGTGGATGCATGTTGCTTCACCTCCTGGATTTGTGCTTCCTGTTTCTTCAACTCAGGGTCTTTTGCAAGGCGCTCATAGGTCTGTGCACTCTAATCACTAAGTTTCTTACACTCTAAGGTGAGTGCTATGATTCATTCTACTATGTTCCTAGCAACTTCTTCCCTCTAATCACGCACTTCTTGCGAGGTGTTAGGTACTGCCTGGATTTCTAGCTCCATTACTCTTGATTGAAGCTATTGAATGGCTTCAGCGAGCTTCCCCACTTGCATCTCAGTTGACTCTAGTTCCTCCCATGCCAAACTCGACACAGAACGAAGTGATTTAGTCACTTCCTCTTTGACCACAGTCTACTCTATGTTCAACTGGTATTTTTCTTTCATCATATTCGCTTTATCCTCCTCGAACATCTCCCTGATTTCATCATTCTCCTGCTACGCAACTCAAAGTTACTCTAAGACTTCCTCCTTTTCTTGCTTCATGGATTCTTTAGCCTTCTCCTTTTCTTCTTGGACTCGAATAATTTGAGCCTCTGTTGCATTTGCTAATATTCATAATTGGGTGGGATCATCCCCCAATCATGCAATTTCCATTGAAGAAGGCGTAGTAGATATTGCGCGGCTTGAATGGATAGCTTGTTGAATGTCTTTGAGCTCCTTCTCTATTTTGTCATACAGTGTTTCTTGATTTTCTTTGTGTCTTTGCAGGATATCCTCAGAGGAATCCTCCATGAATGAAATGATGAGATCAACATCATCCACTATGAGCACATTCTTCGACTGAGATTTATTGGCTTGGGTCTTCTTCTGTGTTAAGGGTTTCTGCAGGGAAACCTTCATTTTATTTCATTTTTCGGCCTCTGTAAGCGGATCCTTCAGTGGTGTAACTTCACCTTTGTCTTTTCTTTCTCCTTATTCCCCTCCTTGTTCTTGGTTCACTTCGTCTCCTCCTCCACCTATAGGTGAGTCTGGTCTACTTTCCTCTGAGGCGCTATCCTCCTCATTGGTTTCTATGTTCTACACTTCCTCCTTTTTCTTCTTTTTCTTCATGCTAGTTTGTCCATCATGTTCGACTCAGGTGACCATGGGACTTCCGATGATGTTGGGGTGGGATACCTCTACATCTTTCACCAGTACGAGGAACTATGTTGGACATTCTTTTTTGATATCCTCCATATCTTCTCCGGTTAGCTTGTAGTAGGACTACATCTACTCCTTACTTTCATCCCTACGCGCAGTGATGTATATAAAGTGTCGATATGCGTGAAACCTTGCTAGCAACCTATACTGATGCAAAGTGTTGGGTGTCATCCTTGGGAATGATTCAATATCTTTCTTCAACTGTAGGTAGTAAGCATGGAACACCATGTTTGATTTCCACTTCTTTTTCATATCATTTGTATACCACAAGGTGGAGAACCTTGCGGCCATCATCTCTGATGGCTCAACTTCTAAGAATTTCACTCTTTCTGGAATCTGCCAAGTGATGAAGGTGATCAATACCAGTAGCCCACTGAAATGAAACTCATATCCCAGATCTTGTGCTTCGCGACAGTCCTTCTCCAACTCATTGATGAGGTAACTCGACCAGTTCATTTGTATTACTTCTACACACTTCCCTGTGAGGTCTACAACAAATACAGTGACCTGTGTCAGATGGTTATTTCTGATGATCTTACCAACTATAAGTTGACAATCTAGGCGCACTGCGCCATCCTAGATGGAGGCTACCTTGTAACCTTGCTTTCCCTTCTCTACATCGCCATAGGATTCCTTTATGCGTTGTGATAGGGAGCGATCTACAGCCTTCCTTGGGTAGAACTGTTGAGAGTCTGGTCCCTGCATGCTCAACCCTGTGATGAGATGGATCAACTCTGGATCCACAATGACGCATCTATCAAGCCATAGATACCCTCCATGGTAGCAGGACAGGAGGATTTTAACGCAAACATTAACCTTCCGATGTCATTCAAAGTGGGGGATATTCATTACATTCAAGATCATTGATTGTGTGAGCTCCTTTATCCATGACTGGGACACTATGTACGGCTTCTTCCTGGTCATCTTCATCAGATACCTATGCGGTGCGAGGATCGCATAGTTCTTCATGTCTCTGAGGTTGAAGTCGTTGTTCTTTAGTACTGGCATATTTCCTAACTGGGGTCCAACTACGTGTATCCCCTTCGAGATGTACGCGGTGATCATCATGTAGTTAAAATCCCGTGGTATGTTCTTGCGGTTTACCGTGCCAACCAAAGGTGGCATGTAGTTCGATAAGATTGATGAGATCTTCTTCGCGTTAGCCAGATCATCTTGGTGCTTTCTTCGCTTCTCAGCAGTGCGGCCAAAACGTTGTCCAGTCGATGGGTATGCTTGCAATCCACCAGTCGACGATGCATGTATTCCCACATAAATGAATCTCTCATTCATTAGGTCTACAAGTATTTCCTCCATGGACTTCTCTAATGTGCTATGTTCACCAGACATTCACACTTGTAAATAAAATCAATTGGGTAGGTGAATAGACAAGCAGGGTACTCAAATGGATGGCGATTTCTAGAAAGAACAGAGCAGTGTAGTGGGTTCTCTGTTAGCTCTAATACCAAGATTTGGAAAAATTGGTCCCGGCACAATGTCTGATGGGTTAAATAAGCAACATCATAACAGATTCCTCCAATGGGTAGGAATGCCTCAATCAATACAAATCCATCCGTTATGGCATGGTCTCAATAATACAACAACGGTCTTTCAGGTAATAATTGCATTTCTAGTCATTCTAGAGTGTCATTCTAACGATCAGGGTGCCTCCAATGGTCATATATCTTTGTGGTGGTGAAGTCCCATTATGCATTGTTATGTTATCCCGACAAAGTTCAAGTTCTGTATATCTCCCTCCTTCGAAGTCTTTTCTGGAATTTGTTGTAGTTTTTCTAATTTGTCTTTCTTCTTATTGAGCTTCCTTGCCTTCTTTCTTGTGATCTGAGTCTCTAGATTCATCTTTCCATTATTATTATTATTTTCTCTTAGCGTAGTGACTTCGCACTGCTAATGTTCTTTCACAGGGTTCAGAGATAATACCTCTTTGTTTACTAGGTCCTGGGTGGATATACTTTCTTCTTTCATAGATAGGTCCTTCAACCCTTCTTGTGCTCTTTCAAATTTGACAACTACTTTTCTTTCATTCTGTTGCTTTGAATCAACTTCGTGTTCTTCTATAAGTCGATCCATTCTTCAAGCTATGAAATTCCTTAGTTCTTCCTTTTTCTTTTCTGTGGATTCCTCCTCTGCTTGCCTTCTGATCCAATCTTTCTCAATCCAAGTCTTTCCTAATAAAAGAGGGAAAGGGGCATTGTTCTCAACAAACCTAATAACTTCAAAGTCCTCTTCTATTGAAGTTTCATGAGAAATCATAGGTATATTAGTAACTCTTCCACATAGGGCTATCATCTTTCCTTTAAAGAATCCTATTCTTCCCAATGAAGGTATCATAGCAGGATTTCCCAAAATCTCTCAAGTGCTTTCTGGCATAATATTCACATGTGTTTCTTCATCTAATACATAGCCTATGTCGAAGTCTTTTATTCTTGTAACTACGCATTTTTTTTCTTTCAGGGTCTCTTGTAAACTGATGTCTATGTGATCATCCATTTCTTCTTTTAACTGCATTAACATATTCTATGACTCTTTTTTTGTATGATTCTCAGTCTCTTGACTTTCTTTATAATTGTCTTGTCTCTTGTTCATCTTTTCAACTTTAGCAATCATTCTTGGGAAATCCTCAACCTCATGACCAATAGATTTACAACAAAGACAAATAGGAAATATGCCAGGGCATTCTTTAGCAAGATGTCTCATTCTCCTGCAATTGTAACACAGTGTCAATCCTCTCTTTCTTTTAAAGGATCCAAAACCTCCCTTGTATTGCGCACTGGGATCACATTTTTGTACCCACAATCTGCAAAAGTTGTTTCTAGGTTCCTGCATCCACTTATTAGTCCAACAATTCTTTCTATGCATAGGAATAACATATTTTTCTCTATTTCTATCAAATTTATTCAGTTAGAAAAAAATCTATCAAACATAACTAGATTCATACTTTTGAAGAAAAAATTTCCACTTATCTGACCTTTACCAGAGAACAAATATTTAATATCTTACCTCCTCCTTTTAGATATGGTTTATTTCTTAGCAAAGAGCTTCACAAGTCAAGTACAATATTGCGCACTACAGTAACAGATATACACACAAATATTTTTCTTCAGTTCCCAGCAATCACAGTTTCATGTCCCAGCAATGAAACCATTTGTTGGAACACAAGGGTAGACCAAGGGTTCAATGCTTCAACAATGCACCAACAAAACCCTAACTATCGGCCCTTTCGGCAACATCTGCGAAGCAAATGAAGTATCACCCAAGGTAGAGACAGGGGGGTTGTAGGACTCAAGTGTCTACAACCAAGTTGGGACACATATATGTGATTACAGTACTTGACAGATCACTTAGCCAACAATATGGATTAGATTACGATCCTTATTTACATCATCAAATTAACCCTTATTATAGAGCATCACAGTAATAACCAAGATATAACACTTCCAATCACTTAGCACACTGAATTAACTTAGATATAGAATTTATTCACACCATTAAGAACTAAGCTACAACATCATATGCATTCATATCAATAACACTAAGAAAATAATAACATAAGTAACATCACACAAAGCATATCAAGACACATGATATACGTGGTTCACCCAAGTGTGGGGCTGTTTCCACCAACTTATTCTTCTTTTTTATTAGTCTTCTATCTCCTTACATTCATATGCTCCTGTGCACAAAGCCACAGAGCCCAATTCCACATTGGACAGGTGATCTACGCACAATGCACTAGATCCACCTTCCTCAAAATCAGGTTGAGGCATAGAGCCAACTCCTTAATAGCACAGAGCACTTACAACTTCTTGTGCTAAGAAAAAATCAACCTATCATGCACATAGCCACTAGTATTCATGCACTAAGAAAATTGTTGGCACCTCTTTTACATTGTTTAGCTACTTATTTATACAATTACAGAAAGGCATAAACATGGGTAAACCCATGGGTCGGCATCCCATAACCCGTTACATAACCCTAAAAGCCCTTTTCTCGGCCCACAAGCCCAAAAAACAAGTGATATCCCATGATCTCCGCTCCGCCTGGGCACTCCAACTTCGACCATCTTGTCAAAGTCCCGAAGTTGGTTAAACACGACCAATGTTTCCCCAAAACTTGGTCAAGGGCCAACAAGGAATGAATCCTAAGTGGAGTTGAAGAGAGATCCTCGAGAGCCATGTGTCATCTAGGACATGAGAAAATATGTGTGGGGAATTCATCTGTATTGGGGGATCTGCTTACCCCATTCACTCATGCACTACGCATGCATGCAGTCAACTATTTTCTTCCATTTTTTAACCCTCTTCCATAGTGAACCTCTGTAACTTGCGCACACTCATATTTTGTTGATATTTTACCCTGCCTTACCCGAGTGTTGTTGCTACCCACATTTTTCTTTGGAATGGTGTTGTAACATTCTGTTGTTGGATAAATCCATAGGTACGGACACTAACCGATATCCCTAGATCCACCTAGATCTAGAACAAAGCAAGACATAACATGACTCTTTCCCTAGATTTTGACCATTGAATTAACTGGGAGGCAAGAACAAGTAACATACCTTATAATCGCTTCCTATGGTCTTTTTTGCTCTTGCTTCACTCCAGTTCTCTTATGCAGTCAAGACCAAAACAACACAAACCAACCAAAGTGAAGAAAGAACAATCTATTCAACAGTCAATCTATGTATATGATCAAGGAATTATACAATAAAGTGGAAATAGCTTTATGGGAAAGGGACATATTATTGTATCATATTAATGGAAAGTAAAGATTACAACCTGAGCCTTGATGTCGCAAACTTCCTTTCAATGGCCCTTGGCTCTGACACACACACTTTCTCGCTTGCATGAAGAAGATCAACCCCTTTTCATAAACTTACTGGAGTCTCTAAGCTATTGTAGCTTCAGTCCTTCACACAATTCTTTCACTAATTCTCCAATGAATCTTGCTTAACCTTGCTTAACCTTTTCCATGAGAATTCCCTCAATATATAGGAGAGAATGAATTAGTTACTTGGATAAGAGTGATCCCAAAATATCAAAGAATCCAGTACTAGGATAACCATTTGAATGTCATCTCATCCTTCTAGAAGATTCCCTTCTAGAAGCATCGAGAATTCATCTTTTTCCTTGCTTTAGAAAGAGTTCGCACCCTAGCAGTTCAACATAATGTGAACTTCTCGCACCCTGGCTTAAAGAAGCCTGCGAGAATCATGCATTCTCGCAGGCAAATATACTAGCAGCCTGCGAACCTCCTTCAAAAATGATATTTCTGGAAAGAGAAGAAAGTAACTTTTCTCAGGAGAAAGTTCTTATGAAGAACCTGAGTACACCATCATGATGACCAAAATCATGGGTAATATAATTCCCCCCAAAGTATGAGGGTGGAACCAGTGATAGCCGATAGACTTTGTAAGCTGCATGTGTGTGTCGAGAACCAGGAGCACATCTAATCGGAAACCTGCGAACAACCAAGCATCTGCAGAATATCATATATATCAATTATGAGGTAGGCATCCCCATACTCAGATCACAGACTGATGACATTATAGACATGGGTCATGGCCACCAATCATACACTGTGGATCCATGTCGTCAAAATATAGCATAGCCACCGAAATACACTGTGGATCTATGTGAGAAATTTCAAATCAAGACGACATAGCCACGACACATACACAGTGGATCTATGTGTCGCAAATCATAAATACTCCATCGCAACCTGGATCGCAAAGATGATATCCAGGGTCTTCAATTTTGTCACCCAAAGTACGAATCTAACCATGTTATTACATGTGTTGAATTCGAACATGGTAGAAACCACTTGATTACTGGTCATTGATGAAACCATTAACAAGTGCGAGGGAAATCACCATTGATGTCAATGACTCCCAAGGTACCATAGTACAATCCATCGAGTGTGAATAAATGAGTTGAAGTCGAACATCCGATGGAATCTTTCGATCAGGGGTCAATGATGTAAACCCACTGTCGAAAGCGAGGAAACCTGCCATTGAGGCATGCAAGCTCCAAGGTACTAAATAATTTCTAAGTCTTGATTCCAGATAATGAGCTGAAGTCGATGGAACAAAACTTGTCACAGGAGGGCCTTGATGTATCCCCCATCAATGACACAAAATGAGTAACAGATTTTGAAGGTGAAACAGAGTATGATGTGAATTGGACTGGACACAGGGAAGGCTGACACGGAGAGAATGGATAACTGCAGATGGCTGACTCAATATAGGTTTCAAATGGACTTCTCTTGAACATATGAACGACACGACCAATGATTTGGCAGCATTGAATCAAAGACGACACAGGGAATGGCCTTGTAGCAAATCGAATGAGAGGCAAATGGATTTCCCAAACCAGCTTCAAATGATGAATAGGGGGTGTCATGTTCAAGAGCGACACTTACTTCCAATCAATACGAAGATGAAAACATATCCCTTTCCCAAATTTTCCCCCACAATTTCTGGCGAGTACCTCTTTATTTTTATGCAAGCTTGAGGAGGATAACATATGCTTGTTGATGTAAGCTCATCCTTCGGATGAGTCCCTCGAAGTATGTTTAACGAACCCTAAGAAGGATTGGTTCGGTCCCATCATGGGTCTATCAATGTTTGTTTAACGAGTCCAGAGATAGAAAACTCGAAGGTTTTTCAAGATTATAGAGTTTGGAAAAACACTTAAAAGAGAACTCTCTCAGTTCCTTTTTCGTAAAATAGTCTGGATAAGACCGAAAAAGAGATAAATTATCGCTCACCAGACGCTTACTTCAAATACTTTATCGAGCGTGAAAATAGCAAGGTCGCTCGGCGATCTTTTCATGTTTAGAGAGTCTAAAAAGAGCTTAAAGAGGACTCCAGGGGAGTTCCTTTTTTGTATAACCTTGTTGAGCCTGAAAAAGTGATAAAAGTATGCTCAATCGTGTTCTCATGTATTTTCGAGCACAAGAACGGACAAAGACCATGCTCGATATGCCCCCAGCTTGAAAACTGGTGGCTTAACTCTAGAGATCATCAAAGGCTAGAGACATGCCCTCCAAGCTTTGATTCATTCACCGGCTCTGAGGTCGTCACCAATTTCTCTAGGAGATGAGAAAAAGGAGAAGGGTGAATGAAGAGAAGGTTCAAGTGAGGTGACTGTTTCATTTTTTAATGAGCTTGAAACAGGAAAAGAACTGTGCTCGTAAGTGGTTTCATTTTTAAATGAGCTTGAAATTAGAAAACTATGCTCAAAGACCTTTGTTTCATTTTTTAACGAGGTTGCCTCAGAGACGAAAAACTATCCTCGAAACCTTCTTGATCATGGATTCAAAGAGGACAATTCTCTGGAAGGATACCATATCAAGGGAAAAAACTCAGTCATGACTTCCAAGAGGTCTTCATTTGATGGAAGAAACACACTTTGGAAGGACACCATGTCGAGGGTTGTGACAGGAGTAAAGAGATCAAGATCTAAAAACGGCACATAATTGACCTGTGGTGGGGGTGACACCGTCTGCATATAAGAACCATTCAGGGAGGCAATCCAAGTGGGGTCAATGAATGAAAGTTGATCAATAGTCACAACTCGTCCATCGTGAGGGAAATATATCACACGAAAAAAAGTAGACACAATAGCTTTCATTGCATAGATATAATCTCACCCAAGGAGTAAAGAAAAATCCAAGGGGTCTTGGACTACCATGACATCAATGAAGACAGTTTTCCCTCTCAAAGTTACAGGAAACTGAGGAAGGGTCCCTAAAGGTTGACTAGTTCTTCTGTTAAAAGCTAACAGATTCTGCGTAACCGGCGCAAGTGGAGGATAACCCAAAGCTTGCCAAGGAATAGAGGAAAAAATACTAACAGACGAACCTTCATCTATCAACGTTTGGGGAATGTCCTGACCACAAACCTGTACTGTAATCTGGAAAGGACTATAAGAGGGAAGACGAGGTCCAGTTAGCACACCCCAATCAAAACAGATGGCCTCATTACTTGGAGGGAGTTTCACAGGAGAAGGAGGAATACCCACTGACACGGCAGAGTCTGTATCAATGAGAAAAACATGGGTAGTATCGAGTTTACTCTCTATCGGGAGAGTAGTATCGACCAATGGAGAGATCAGATCGACCACTTGAGTTTCATTCTCCAAGGAGGGAATGGGGTCGAAAGATGGCAATGGATCAACCGCTTCGGTTTCACTCTCTAATGGGAGAGTGGGGTTGACCGAGGATAGGATTGGATCAACCACTTGGTCTACTGGTTCATCCAAAGATGTGACCAGATTGACCACTTGATCAATCGGACTGACCGACAGGGGAACCGGATTGATCATTCCATCAACTACAGGTGGGTTGAGAGAAATCTTGCGATAAGCAGCTGGAAGTTGAGGTTGTGAAACAGTCATGGATTCCAGTAATGTCGAGGCTTCTTCCATATGAGGACAAAGATGAGTTAGATGACCCCCTTTGCATAACATACATGGGAACTTGGCTCTACATTTCTTCTTCCCAACTATATCGAGACTAGTCAACGGGAAGTCATCAACACGTTGTTCAAAGGCTGACGACATGGGTGGGTGAGGATGTGTAGACCATGCTTCTATAAACTTGGATACACCAGGGCAATCCTTAAGAAGATGGCTACCCTTACAAATCTTGCAAGGGTACTTGGGCTTACGAGTTTTCTGGGTGATCTTGACATCATCAACACTCCCAACACAATTAACAGTAACTGGTTGTTTTCCAACATGTTTGACAATGGTTGGAGGTTTTGACCCTTGTTTATCTTTCTTCTTCTTATTCGTCCTTTTCTTCTTATTATTATTCACTGAGTTACTAGCTTCAGAACTTTTTCTCAACGAAGAAGATAAAATGGAAGGTGACCTTGCAAGCAAAGAAGGCGAAGAAGACCTTACTAGTGAAGACGGTGAAGGTTCAACATGAGGTTGATGTTCTTGGGGGAAAGTGCTTACGACTGAAGCACTTACTTCATTCGGGATTACCTGAGTGTAAAACAACCATACCGTTAATCCAATTTTGTTGTTGGATAAATCCGTAGGTGCGGACACTAATCGATCTCCCTAGATCCACCTGGATCTAGAACAAAGCAAGACAGAACATGACTCTTTCCCTAGATTTTGACCATTGAATTAACTAGGAGGCAAGAACAAGTAACATACCTTATAATCGCTTCCTATGGTCTTTGTTTCTCCTGCTTCTCTCCAATGCTCTTGTGCAGTCAAGACCAAAACAACACAAACCAACCAAAGTGAAGAAAGCACAATCTATTCAACGGTCAATCTATGTATATGATCAAGGAATTATACAATAAAGTGGAAATAGATTTATGGGAAAGGGACATATCACTGTATCATATTAATGGAAAGTAAAGATTACAACCTGAGCCTTGATGTCGCAAACTTCCTTTCGATGGCCCTTGGCTCTGACACACACACTTTCTCACTTGCATGAAGAAGATCAACCCCTTTTGATAAACTTACTGGAGTCTCTAAGCTACTGTAGCTTCAGTCCTTCACACAATTATTTCACTAATTCTCCAATGAATCTTCCTTAACCTTGCTTAACCTTTTCCATGAGAATTCCCTCAATATATAGGAGAGAATGAATTAGTTACTTGGATAAGAGTGATCCCAAAATATCAGAGAATCCAGTACTAGGATAACCATTCGAATGCCATCTCATCCTTCTAGAAGATTCCCTTCTAGAAGCATCGAGAATTCATCTTTTTTATTGCTTTAGAAAGAGTTCACACCCTAGCAGTTCAACACAATGCGAACTTCTCGCACCCTGGCTTAAAGCAGCCTGTGAGAATCATGCATTCTCGCAGGAAAATATACTAGCAGCCTGCGAACCTCCTTCAAAAATGATATTTCTGGAAAGAGAAGAAAGCAACTTTTCTCAAGAGAAAGTTCTTATGAAGAACCTGAGTACACCATCATCAATACATCATCATGATGACCAAAATCATGGGTAACACATCCCCAAAAATAAATTATTTTTAAGTCTAAAATTACTTGTGAAGTTATTTCTATTTTTGGTAAATTCAAAATTCGAAAATTATTGTCATTTATGGAAATTCTGAATTTCAAATTTAGTTAATTGTAATTGATGATTATGATTGTTGGGTAGAGACCTGATGTGACCCAACTAACTATTTTCCTATGACACTTGTGTGAAACAAAATATTTTATATTTATTGTTGAGGGACAAATGGAACAGCCAGGTTAAAATCAATTGAACATGACTCCATGAGTGGGGAACATGTTGGAACTACCTCAGGGATGAATTTTACAATTGGAAAATAAAGTATTTGGCCATTAGCATCCCTTGAAAATTATGGATTTGGAAAGATGCGAAAATTCCCAAGGGGAAAATACTTAGGCACAATTTCTTTTAGATATATAGCATATGGGAGGAGGCAGGACATTGCCTAGTATGTTGGGGGGGGATTTATCTCTTGTTGTTATGAACACTGTATTTTGAGTGTGAGGCAAGGAGAAGTTTTCTGAAATTGAAGGACTATTGTTGAGGAGGAGTTATGGAGTTCTCCCTCATGGATTCATGGTTAGGCTAGGGGGTGAACGAGACAAGTAAATTGGTTGTTTTGTTCTAAGGTTGGGAGGAACTTGGTTGTTCCATTTATTGTTTGGAAACTATTCAGATATGTCTATTTACTTTGTCTATGGTCAAATGTTATTTGAAGTACTAGTTGTTAG
Organism: Picea engelmannii; assembly: GCA_009831015.1. Classification (NCBI taxonomy): domain Eukaryota; kingdom Viridiplantae; phylum Streptophyta; class Pinopsida; order Pinales; family Pinaceae; genus Picea; species Picea engelmannii. The sequence continues at coordinate 343,087 of ML799159.1, forward strand.
AATGTATTTTCTTAAATCTGGATGAATCGATTTTTTTAGTAAATTCTGATGGAATGGGATGAATTGTAGGATAAAACTCTTACAGTTTATTTATAGGCGTTGAATAAACTCTTTGTATCTTGGCTGGAAATAAAATTTAATTATGATATTATGTTAGGAGATATATATGTGTTAAACAACATATCCTTTCATTTCTATTATGAATTCCCTACTAGATATATGAATCATATGTATCTAAAGATATTCAGTTCTGTAAGTAAACCTTTAGACTATGCAGGCACTAAAGGAAATTTTGAAAGTAAAAATGAGACTTAAAATTCATATATAGTTACAGACTTATCTATGTAGGTCACCCCTTTAATTCTGAACGAATTGGTCTATGGATTTATTACTGTGGGGACAAAGTAAAACTGGGACTGATATATATGCATATAGGTTCATACATATCTTTGTAGGTTACATAAGCAAGACCATAATAAACAATGGAATTACCCAACCATGGAAGTACCAAACGAGACTTGATGATTTACCCATATGAGCATACATATACATATACATATGAACATACATATACATATACATATACATATATGTATGTATGTATATATACCATTGTTGTACATGACATTGCCTCACTTTTCTTACAGTTTAATAAAATTATACATACGAATTCCAACAATTAACACAGCAGACTTCAAACATAATTTTCACTATTTAAACTGTGTGACCATTTATATTCCAGTTTTTCCCTCCTAAACCCCAAGAGGTTATCTAGGATATTTTTATACATAGTCATAATACAGAGGCTAATTAAAACAAATCACAGTAATGGAATGGCAGAAAGAAAAAAATACTTTTCATTAACAACAGATTTTAGAAGATCTGTATGCCTATAGGCTCATATCTAAATAGCCATAAATAGAACACCCAGAGTGATAACCAACATCGTCGGGACCTAGATCTAAAAACCTTCAAGAACAATATTTAAATTGAAACATGAGTACCTTTCGCGAGTAGGGTGTGGTTATGATCCATCGCGGTGACCATGTAAGCCCTGCAAGAAAGGCGAGACAAATTATTAGTGTCGGATAGTAGTCAATCAAACTTTAGCATATGAGTTAAATCACACAAGATAGTGAAGATCTCGTCTAATGGTTTAATACTTAGCTTGAAGTTATCACAGGTCGAATCCCAAACGTAGTCGTGATCCATTCGACACCTAGAAGAGGGAGGAGTGAATTTGAATAATTTGATGGGTACCCTCGCAGTAAAAACATGGTCCCATCATTAGTTGAAATAACCAATATAAAAAGGAAAGTATATTAATTGTTTTCATAACTATAATATAGGTCAGACTCTTTAAAACAATTTAATCAACATCATATAGCATATGTTTATCAAACAGAGTCACTAGTCGAGTCACATAGAGTACACCAAAGTATGATGACCATAAGCACGAGTTCACATAGAAAATCTTGATAAAGGAACTTTAAGTCAATACGAAATTTTTCATGAAAGAATTTTAAACCAATACAGAATGCTTAAGTTTCTTTCCTGTATAAGTTTAAAACTGTGACTAGCAATTTAGAGTTTTTAGCCGATAATATTTATAGCACAGAATGCTTAGACCCGAGGTGTTTTTCCTTCTCTCACCACAAACAAAGTTACAGGATGTTAACTCATCGTTCCTCTTAAATTTACGAGCTGTTGACAGGATTACAAAGTTCCTTTAAGTTATACCTACCAGTAAGTAAGAAAAATCTAAGTTAAACATCCTTAAAGACCACAAGAATTATCATTTAATTAGAATGGATGGACGGGATCGATCATGGATATTTATATCCTAAATATCCTCAATATTTAACATAAACCACAGATTAAGGAATTTGCAGGCCAAGTTCCGAAAATGATTATCCTCGAAAAAATGAAGGACGTCGAGATGCACAGTAGGTGACCCCTGTCACTATTATCACACTATGTTATGAAAAAATGAGTCATGGTAGACATCAAAGGGAATAAGAAAAAAATCAAGAGAATCTCGGAAGGATTCAAATAGAGGTGTAATGTCCCATATAGTCTTTATGAATGATAATGTAATAAACTCAAAGAAAAACAAATTCAAACACCCAAGGCAATCCCATGAAGTAAGTAGATAACACACAGAGGGGATAGTAACTCGTACTAAAGCAATGCAGTCTCGGTGAACTACAGATAGAACTTAGATTTTATTTATTGAAGGGCGTAACCACCTACAACCGAGGACGAATAAAACGAACATGTAGTATTTTGTGATAAACCTATCTTGGTCAAAACTACAGAGTCGACATCCTCGAGACCTTGACCCTTTTCGGTCCAGAACATTGTCTATGGTTTTCATAAGCATCATATATATCATAGATTAAGAGCGTAACAGAGGCTAAGGGAGAAACCACAGAGGATTCCTAAGCAGTATCAACGGTTAAAGAAGAATAAAGAAAAAGAAAAAGAAAAAAACCCACCACTGAATGTTGATCAAACATCACGTTCAAGAACTCTGAAGGTAAACATGATACATTACTAATATAGAGAGTCGATTAACAAGTGTTGAAGGATGCTTACCTTGCAAGGGTTCTGACCAGTGCTCTCTGAATGTTCCACTTCATGATTTCAAGCTCTAGTTAACGAATGATGGCCTTGACATCAAGCCGAGTAGTAATGGAGGTAGACTCGTAGTGGTTTCTTACACATAGGGTCAGAAAGGATTGAACAAAACGATAGTGAATCCTCCAGTGATCCTAGTAATGGTGATGGGTAGGAAACTGTGTCGAGGACCATGTGACCCTTGTGAGGTGGAAAGAGCACAATGGGCATGAAGGCCGAGCGCTAGCCAAGGAGTACGCCACAAGATACTTCTTAAATTTCACAAGTATAGTCATTAAACCAGACAACGATACCCTGCCACCTTATTTATTATTTGAGTTATGATGGAGGACAAGCACATGCCAGTAGGGTTTAGAAAGCGCATAGTTTTATTATAGTTATACAATTTAATTTTTACTTATACCCTCGATGCCACTTGGACCAAGTTAGTTACCATGTGATTGATCAATAGTAATACTGGTGTAAATTACTCATAACCTTAATAACAAACAATCGGTCTTGTTAAAGGGTTACATCATTACACTATGTGTTTGTGCGAATAGGATAGGAAACCTATAGTCTTTACAAACACTTTGTGCTATTAGAATGAATGTACCAAGGTGGGTATAAGCCTTATGTATTAGATTACATATTCACTCTATTGCTAAGGTAGAGTTAACATTTTCATGACAAACATGTACACTTATCTATGTGTATGTAACTTGCATTCTTGTCAAGAAGCGGTAGGATTAAGATATGGATGCCAAGGAAGTAGTGGAACCTTTCTGACATATAGTTTATGATTGTTCGATGGTTTTCCCTCTTTTAGACAAATGATAATTATAGTGACCCTATTTAAGAAAAAAAAAATTGTAAATTTTGGAAAACATTACATATGGTATCAAAGCCAAGGTTACAACACTTGGGCCTTAAACAGGGCCAAACCATTTGCTTAGAACATATTTGTTTTTTCTGTCCATGTAAAAACTAACAAAACCATTATTGTTACAAACAAAAAACTTTTTTTTTCTTTTATGATCATGGCGGCACAGGATGAAGCAGAGATTAGACTCAACGAGAATCCTGAGAAAATCCCCCCTAAAGATTAGAGGCAGAAAAGTGACGGAAGATCACCTACCGAAGTTATGGAAACTATGAGAAACCTCATTATGGAGCTACAAGTTTTCAAAGCAGACAATGAGAAACTAAAAAAAGAATAACAGGAACAAAAAGAAATAAATGAAGTTCTACTATGAAGCATAGTGACAAAAAAGATCCCAAAGGACGATACCAGGAAGAAGAGGTCAGTAAAAGAGCCTCCAAGAATTTTGGCTCTGAAGCAGAAAAAGGGGAAAACTCATTCGAAGGTACACCTTCAGCTGAAGATAAAACAAAAACAGGAAGAAAAAGGAAATAGGTAGACCACCTTGAGGGAGAATTTAATAAAATTAAACCATCTACCTTTGAAGGGGAATCCATAACAGGGGAGGAAGTTGAAGCATGGTTATTAGACATAAAGAAGTATTTCCATTTATACAACTATTCCAGCAATATGAAGGTCAGAATGGCCATATATAATCTAAAAGGAAAAGATAGCATATAGTGGCAAGACCTGAAGATGGCCAAGGGCCTAAACAAAAAACATATGGAATGGTCGGATTTTAAGAAGTACTTTAAGAAACAGTATTTATATTAAAGTTACTATGAAAGAAAAACTACAGAGTTTTATGAGCTACAACTCGGTTAAATGGATATGGATGACCTGATAAACAAATTCTTGGAATTATTGAGATTTGTGCCTTATATCCGGGAGGACAAAGTGAAAATCCAGTGGTTCCTAAGTTGTTTACCAAAGTCCTATAAGGACATAATCGAATTCGATAATCCCAAATCCTTAAGTGAAGTTTTCAGGAAGGCCTGAATGTGTTACGACCAATACAAACAATGGTCTGAATTTCCAAAGGCTTGGAAAGACAAGAAACAAGACCGAATGAATCAGCGGAAGAAGGGATATCAACCAGCCCCTTTTCGTAATGCAACAAAGAGTTTTCCAAGGAAAGATTTTCACTCCAACAACCAGAACACCCAAGGAAGTGGTAAACCAGTTAATCTAGGAACAAAGAAGTTTGGGGACATCCCCCATGAACCGTTAAAATCATGGGAATGTGGAGAACCTCACTGATCCAGAATCGGATCTAGGAGGCTTCTCAGGTCCAAAAAAGGCTCAAAAATGAAAGTTCTCAGAATCGGACGAAACCAATTCCATTGTGAACGTCTCGTAGCACTAATTCCGACCATATATTGACTTTCTCAAATGGATGTTGTATGTGAAAGTTATCGTACTCTGACCGTTTTTCCAAATAGGCAAAAAGTCAACAAAAAAATCAACAGTCAAAGGGTGATGTGGAAATCTTTGTAGGTGACACGTGGCAGTGGTAGAATTGACAAGTGGCAGAAGTGGCGACATGTGAATGGGTAGATGATGCATACTCGGACCAATGGCATCGTGACACTTGTCAATATTCGGGCAAATGTGGTGGTGCCACGTGGCCCAGGCATGGGCAGCCACATGGCAACCAATCAGCAGTTGTGTGGCAAGTTTCAAAAATTTTGGGGTCCATGGGTTTTGAACCCATGACCTATGACTAAGCCGAAGACTTCAAGAATGGTACAATGCCAATGTGCCCACCTTATTGCTTGTTAAACATAACCCACAATACTTTATTTAAATTGTAATGTATACATTGGAGGGTGGATAGGGGTTGGGGCTAAGCCCCAGCCCTTGGTTTGTTTAACCATAAGACCATCCACCAAGGGGGCCAAGGATAAGGCACACAGGGGTTTTCCTATTTTAGACCAGGTCACATGTTATGTGCCATAAAATTAGGGGCTAGCGAGATTTAAGGGCCAACTCTTAGCCCTTTGAGCTAGTGCTTGGCCATTTACAACTGCCATATGACCATTTAAGGGGGAACACGTAGGATTATAGGGGATAAGCCCTATATTTAAACAAATGTGGGTTATTTACTTTGGTTTAGTGGATTGTTTTATTGTTTTTAATCTTGTTAATGGATATTTTGGCCATTATTGGGAGATATTAGGCTCTTTTTGAGCCCAGAGTTTGGGAGGAAGTTGGGGAATGATAACCAACTTCAGATCTATATAAACCAAGCCTATTTAAGGCTATAGAGGGTAGTCATATCAGAGTTATGTTGAAGCAAAGCAAATCCAAAACCATTTTTATGCAGGGAAGCTGTTGAGGAGGAGACCTTTGCGGGCCATTTCCGGGAGCTACACTCAATCTTTTTCAGTGCCGTCGGTTGTGTTGGATTTCTAAGGTCGAGTAGAACACAGTGAGAATAGTTTGAGATCCATTTGATGTACTTTTTTTGTACGTTGCAAGCACTGAATAATTAATAAAGAAGCCTCCCCCACTGAGACAAAGGCCCGAAGATGTAGGCAACCTTGCCGAACTCCGTTATCACTTCTCTTGTTATGGTTTGATGTTCTTATTACTTCAGTTCAGATATGTATATTGTTTTATGGCTGCTATGTTCCTTCATTAAATTCATCCTCTTTGGTTCAACTTCATAAATGATTAATTAACACATGCAATTAATAACTCAACCACAGTCATTAAAAGATCTTTTCGGATCAAGTGGTATCAGAGCTAGTTGACATTTGGAATTTGAGTTTTGCATGTTAGCCAAGGAAGAGCTCATCTCAAGGGAGAAAATGGAATCTCCAAGAGGATTTTCTCGAGATGAGAAGGAGTTCAGAAATTCGGTGTTTTCCATGGCCAAGATGGTGAAGGTGTTGTATGAAGATTACTTGGAACAAAAGAGCATGGTTCAAGTGAAATATTCAAAGAACAACAAATTCAAAGAAGGATTGAAGGAAGTGCCTTCTACATCTGTTTCAGAAAACACATTTGAGGTATGCAGTGAAGGCCATTCATCTAATTCTCCTTCTTCTCATCAAGTAACTTGGTTTTGGTGCATTTGAAAAGCATACAAAAGGTGTAGGTTTGAGAATACTAACCAAGATGGGTTATGAAGAAGGAAAGGGCCTTGGATGTAAAGGTCAAGGTATTGTGAATCCTATTGAGGTTGTGGAAAGGCCTTGATACTTAGGATTGAGATATGGTGAAGGGGCCCTTGGAGAATCTTCCATGATGGGTTCCAAAACTTTGGAAGCAAGTAATGCTTCAAATGGCCAACTTAAGACATTGCAGGGACACTTCACCAAAGGTAATGGCACGTCACTTCAGGATTGTGGTAGTGAATGCAATTCATCTCCAAAGCAAGGTGAATATTAGCATGGAAGGTATAATGGTCATGTTTTTACCAATTCTCCTTTTGATTATAACAAGCATAATCAAGTAATTTGAAACTTGTGGAATATTTATCCATGTACTTATTTCCATTCACCCAAGCATTGTGTTTCCAAGTGTTGGAAGAGACAAACTTTGTACAGGAAATCTATTTCGACCAGGAAGGAAACATGACATAAAGGCTCCACTCCACAATGGAAGAAAGAGAAGGGTAAACATGTCTGGATTCCAAAAACTCGTTGTTCTTTTTGCAACAGGAGTGGACATCAAAAGGCTAGTTGTTGGAAGCTTAATCTGGAGCTTCGTCCAAGCAAGGAAAAAAGGATTGCCCATGTACTCGCGAAGGAGGAAAGATTACCAGTGAAAAAGGAGGAACATTGTGAAGAAAAGAAACCAGCCACTTGGTTTTGCCAGAAGTGGATGTCTCAACTTCATTGTATTTTGCTTCCATTAATGTAATCACACATGTTGAAATGATGACCTATTATAACATCATTTTTGTACAACATCATGTTTTGTTTTTCTCTTTATGAGTATGTAATCAGTCAAAGTCCATTTTTGTAACCTTTTAGGGACCAAAAGGTCCTTTAGTGGGGAGGTGTGATCCAGAATCGAATCTCGGAGGCTTCCCAGGTCCAGAAAAGGATCAAAAAGAAAGTTCTCAGAATCAGACGAAACCAATTCCATTGCGATCATCTCATCACATTGATTTCGGCCATATATTTACTTTCTCAAACAGACATTATATGTGAAATTTATCACACTCTGACCATTTTGCCAAACAGGCAAAAAGTATAAAAAAATCAACAGTCAAAGGGTGACGTGGCACTCTCTAGAGGTGACATGTGGCAGTGGCAGAAATGACATGTGGTAGTAGTGGCGACATGTGACTGGGCATATGATGCATACTTGGACCAATGGAAGAGTGATACTTGTCAATATTCGGGCAAATGTGGTGGTGCCACATGGCCCAGGCTTGGGCAACCATGTAGCACCCAATTAGCAGTTGTGTGGCAAGTTTCAAAATTTTTGGGGTCCATGGGTTTTGAACCCACGACCTATGACTGAGCTGAAGTCTTCAGGAATGGTACAATTCCAACGCACCCATCTTGTTTCTTATTAAACATAACCCACAATACTTTAATTAAATTGTAATGTATTCATTGGAGGGTGGATAGGGGCTGGGGCTAAGCCCTAGCCCGTGGTTGTTTTAACCATAATACCATCCACCAAGGGGGCCACGAATAAGTCACACAAGTGTTTTTCTATTTTAGACCAAGTCACATGTTATGAGCCATAAAATCAGGGGCTAGCGAGATTTAAGGGCCAACGCTTAGCCCTTTAGGCTAGTGCTTGGCCATTTACAATTTCCATATGACCATTTAAGGGGGGGCACATAGGATTAAAGGGGATAATCCCTATATTTAAACAAATGTGGGTTATTTAATTTGGTTTAGTGGATTTTTTTATTGTTTTTAAGCCTGTTAATGGAGATTTTGGCCATTATTGGGAGATATTGGGCTCTTTTTGAGCCCAGATTTTGGGAGGAAGTTGGGGAATGATAACCAACTTCAGATCTATATAAACTAGGCCTATTTGAAGATATGGAGGGTAGTAATATTAGAGTTATGCTAAAGCAAGGCAAAGCCAAAACCATTTTTATGCAGGGAAGCTGTTGAGGAGGAGACCTTTGCGGGCCATTTCCAGAAGCTACACTCAATATTTTTCAGTGCCGTCAATTGTGTTGGATTTCTGAGGTTGAGAATAAAATAGTGAGACCAGTGTTATATCCATTTGATGTAATTTTTTTGTATGTTTCAAGCATTGAAGAATTAATAAATAAGCCTCCCCCAGTGAGACAAAGGCCCAGAGACGTAGGCAACCTTGTCGAACTCCGTTATCACTTCTCTTGTTATGGTTTGTTGTTCTTTTTGCTTTAGTTTAGATCTATATATTTTTTTATGGCTGCTATGTTTCTTCATTAAATTCATCCTCTTTGGTTCAGCTTCATAAATGGTTAATTAACACATGCAATTAATAACTTAACCACAGTCATTAAAACATCTTTTCAGATCACTCACCTAAGGAGGAACTGTCCACATTTGACTTCAGCATCCAGGACTACGGTTCACAACCTATAGGAAGCCTCTACAGTGGGAGATGTGGGCAGAATATTACATTGGATCAATGCAGTCGTGGATGGCCGACAAGATGACCACCAATCCATTGTAGTGGATATTGAAGGTAAGATTAACAATACTCGTATTTCTATTTTAATCGATCCAGGAGCTACATTGAGTTACATAGCTCCTGGTGTAGTGGATTCAAATAAAATTAAGAAAACAAGACATGCAAAATCTGGCTAGTACAACTAGCAATAGGAAAAAAAAGGAATGTATCTGACTTTATTTTTTATTGTGAGTTCAGTTTAGGTGGTAAAAACACAAAGACAAATATGAACATTCTATCGTTAGGGTCTTATGACATAATTATCGGAATGGATTGGTTAGAAAGGCATAAAGGAGTGTTAGATTTTTATGAAAATCTCTCAAGTATAAAGAAGAAAATGACATCATTAGGACAACCTGAGGTATACAAAAACCAATCTCAGTTAGACAGATTTTAGCAATGCAAATTAAGAAATGCATGAGAAAAGGTTGTCAAATTTATGGCATCCAAGTAACAAATTTGTTGGAAAAAGAAAATAAACCTAGATTGGAGGATTTTGGCGTCTTGCATGATTTCAAAGATGTGTTTGTTGATGAGATACATGAATTACCCCCAAGGATGGAGATATACTTTTCTATTGGCCTACTACTTGGTTCAACCCCTATGTCTAAAGCACTCTACCGAATGAGTTTATCGGAATTAACAGAATTAAAAATTCAATTACATGAATTATTGGACAAAGAATATATCAGACCGAGTGTTTCACCATGGGGAGAACCAGTCCTTTTCGTTTAAAATAAAGATGAAAAAATGATATTATGCATCAATTACAGACAACTAAACAAAATGATTGTTAAAAACAAATACCCCTTACCTAGGATCAACGATCTATTCGATCAAGTAGGTGGGGCGAAGATTTATTCTAAATTGGATTTAAGATCCGGTTATCACCAAGTTAGAATAAAATATGAGGACATAAGTAAAACAACATTTAGAATGAGATATGGACATTACGAATTTGTTGTTATACCGTTTGGACTCACTAACACACCAAACACATTTATGTGTTTAATGAACAGTATTTTCAATCAGTACTTGGACAAGTTTTTTTTGGTATTTATTGATGATATCCTAGTATATTCTAAAACAGAAGAAGAACACGAAGAGAACTTAAGGATAGTTCTGCAAACTTTAATAAAACACAATTTGTATGCTAAATTCGATAAGTGTGACTTTTATTAGAAGAAAATATAGTACCTAGGACACGTAATATCTAAATAAGGTATTGCGGTAGACCCTGAGAAAATAAGAGCCATCATGGAATGGTTGATTCTTAAGGACGTAGTGGACATCTGGTCATTCATGGGAATCACCGAATATTACCGCACATTTATAGAGGGATTTTCCGAGATTGCATACCCTATCACCTCATTACAAAATAAGGGAACCAAGTTCAACTAGTCACAGAAATGTCAGGACAATTTTAATAAGTTAAAGGAATTATTGACAAATTCACCCATTTTAAAGGTAGCAGATCCGGACAAAGACTTCATAGTCTGTGTAGATGCGAGTAAATAAGGTCTGGGTAGTGTCCTAACTCAAGAAGGGCACGTTATCTGTTATGAATCTCGAAAACCAAAGGAACACGAACGGAACTATGTCACCCATGACTTAGAGTTGGTAGCTATTATACACGCCTTAAAGATGTGGAGACACTATATAATGGGCAGAAATTTTTTGTTATTGACGGATAACAGTGGTGTGAAATTTTTGTTTAGTCAACCAGACCTTAATGCAAGGCAAGTGATATGGTTGGCCTTCTTGAGTAAATTTGAATTTGAAGTAAGACATATCAAGGGTAAGGAAAACAAGGTGGATTATTCCTTAAGCAGAAGAGTTCATGTGTTGTTTGAAATAAACGTTAGCAGGGAAGAAAGCGATCTTGAGCAGAGGACAAAAGATGCAGGTAATAACGATGAGAACTACACTAAAAAAGTGGCAGAATTACAGAATAATATAGAAAATTCAGACAAAACATATCTGATTTTGGACAGAAATGGTCTACTATGATTTAAAAATAGAATATACATACCAGATTCGACGAAATTAAAGTTAACGGTTTTGGACGAAGTACACAAGAAACCATATTCTAGTCATCTAGGATACTAGAAAATGGTAACAACACTAAGGAAGTTATTTTATTGGCCCCATATGAAGGGAAAAACAACAGAATACTTATCTAAGTTTCAAGATTGTCAGCAGGTGAAAGTCTAACACCAACATCCAACCGACCTGTTGCAACCCTTACCTATGCCAGAATGGAAATGGGAGACTATATCACTGGATTTTATTACAAGTTTTCCTATAAATAAATAAAAAATGATTCAATTATGGTGGTAATCGATAATATTAGTAATTCTACACACTTTATTCCTAGAAAGTCTACTTTTAAATCTATTAACATCGTTGAAATATTCATGAAAGAAATTTTTAGACTGCATGGTATTCCTAAAATGGTGATGTCGGATAGAGATGTAAAATTTACATATACTTTTTGGAAAGAATTGTTTGCAGGGTTAAACACTAACTTGAATTTCAGCACCAGTTATTATCCACAAATGGATGGGCAGTGTTGGCCCTTGACCAAGTTTTGAGGAACACTTGGTCATAATTGACCGTTTTTGGGACTTCGACAGCCTGTCGAATACAAAGCACAAAGAGAAGCAGAAATTGTGGAAGCTAGGCCCCCTTTTGGGTCCTTTTTGGGTTTTTGGGAATATGTAATGGGAAAGGGATGTCGGTCTGTGGGTTTACCCACTCTTAGGCCTACTTTTGTAATGTATAAATAGAAGGATAGGAAATGTAAGAAGTAGTATATATGATTGCTTAGTGAAATTGGTAGTGCATCTATGTGATGTTGAATAAGTGCTCTGTGTGAACTGTGTAAGTCTTGTAAGGCTAAGTGAAAGTTACTGTGAGGTTTCTATAGAAAGCTAAGTGTTGTAATGCAAGGAAGAAGGATCTAGCGAGCTATGCAGATATTTTGTCCTATGTGAAGAAGGGTTTTGGAGGCTTTGTGCTTGTAATAGATTGAAGACGATAATAAAGAAGAAGGTCTTGTGGACGTAGCCCCAGAGTGGGGGTGAACCATGTAAATCTGTGTGTTATGCTTTGTGCTTTGATTCAAGGTGGTTATCTTTGCTTATTCTATGTTCTTTGATATATCCACTTATGCTCTATGCTTCTTAGATATATATGATTCTTATATCTGATGTGTATGAGGATGCTTAGTGTTGATCTTCTAGATTGGATCTGGGTTACTATGGTTAAGTGCTGAAATACTGTAGATCTGAGTGTACACCGTGAAGATCTGTGTTGTCTGTGAAGTATAATAAGGGTTGAATGTTGATGAATGATCAATGTTAAGTGCTCTATAAATTATATAGTCACATATATGTGTCCCAGCTAAGGTTGCAGACACATGATTCTTGCAACCACCCCTGCCCCTACCTCGGGTGAGACTTCATCTGCTTCACAGGTGTTGCCGAAAGGGCCAGTAGTTAGGGATTTTTTGGTGCGCTCTTGAGCATTGAACCCTGGGTCTGCCCCTATGCCAACAGGAAAACCAAACAAACAAACCAAATTGTAGAAGATATGTTACGCATGCACGTAAGGACAAAACCAAGCAAGTGGGAAGACTACCTATACTTGGTGGAATTTGCATACAACAATGGTTACCAAACATTGGCTAAGATGAGCCTCTTTGAGGTAATGTACAACAGAAAGTGTATGACTCTGATTAGCTAGGATAATCCAGTGGAAAGATTCATGGTAGGACTAGAAATGCTCCATGAAATGGAGAATATGGTAAGAAAAGTTCAGCAAAATTTAAAAGAGGCTCAGGATAGACAGAAAATTTTTGCAGACCTGAAAAGAAGACACCTGGAATTTCAAGTGGGGGATCATGTCTATTTAAAATTCGAATCTTGAAAATTTTCACTAAACCTAGGAAACTATGCCAAGTTGGCACCCAAGTTTTGTGGCCCTTTCGAGATCTTAGATCAAATTGGACTCGTAGTATACCAACTTGCACTTCCTGCCAAACTAAAAATTCATAATGTATTTCATGTTTCTTTGTTAAATAATTATTTTCATGACCCTACTCATATGATCAATTGGAACTTGGTGCAGGTGGAACCAGAAGGCGAGTTCCAAGAGGAACCTCTACGCATTCTGGAAAGGAGAGAAATAGCACTATGGAACATAGTCATCACCCAGGTAAAACTGAAATGGAAGCACTTTAGTCCCGAAGAGGCCACTTGGGAGTTGGAGGGAGATTTGCAGAAGTCTCATCCAATCTTGTTCAGGGAAAGGGATGAACACTGAGGGAATTGTTTTATTGAAGGGGGAAAGGATGTAAGATCCCCCAAAATAAATTATTTTTAAGTCTGAAATTACTTGTGAAATTATTTTGTTTTTGGTAAATTCGAAATAGGAAAATTATTTACATTTATGGAAATTCCGAATTTCAAATTTAGTTAATTGTAATTGATGATTATGACTGTTGGGAAGAGACCTGATTTGACCCAACTAACTATTTGACTATGACACTTGTATGAAACAAAATATTTTATATTTATTGTTGAGGGAGAAATGGAACAACCAGGTTAAAATCAGTTGACCATGACTCCATGAGCGGGGAACATGTTGGAACTACCTCAGGGTTGAATATTACAAGTGGAAAATCAAGTATTTGGTCCTTACCAGCCCCTGAAAATTAGGGATTTGGAAAGCTACAAAAATTCCTAAGGGGAAAAGACCTAGGCACAATTTCTTTTGGATATATATCATATGGGAGGAGGTAGGACGTTGCCTAGTATGCTAGGGGGGGGCATTATTTCTTGTTGTTATGAAAATTGTATTATGAGTGTGAGGCAAGGAGAATTTTGTTGAAACTGAAGGACTATTACTGAGGAGGAGTTCTGGAGTTCGCCCTCATGGATTCATGGCCAGGCTAGGGGGTGAACGGGACAAGTAAATTGGTTTTTATGTTTTAAGGTTGGGCGGAACTTGGTTGTTCCATTTATTGTTCAGCAACTATTCAGATATGTCTATCTACTCTATCTATGGTCAAATGTTATTTGAAGTACTATTTGTTAGAATGTATTTTCTTAAATATGGATGAATCGATCTGTTTAGTAAATTCTGATGGAATGGGATGAATTGTAGGATAAAACTCTTACAATTTATTTATAAGCATTGAATAAACTCTTTGTATCTTGGATGGAAATAAAATGTAATTATGAGGTTATTTTAGGAGATATATCTGTGTTAAAAAACACATCCTTTCATTTCTATTATGAATTCCCTACCAGATATATGAATCATATGTATCTAAATATATTCAGTTCTGTAAGTAAAAATTTACACTGTGCAGGCACTAAAGGAAATTTTGAAAGTAAAACTGAGACTTAAAATTCATATATAGTTATAGACTTATATCTATAGGTCACCCCTTTAATTCTGAAAAAATCGGTCTATGGATTTATTACTGTGGGGATGAAGTAAATTTGGGACTGAGATATATGCATATAGGTTCAGACATATCTTTGTAGGTTACATAAGCAAGACCATAATAAACAATGGAATTACCCGACCGCGCAAGTGCCAAACGAGACTTGATGATTTACCCATATGAACATATAATTACATGTGTGTGTGTGTGTGTGTGTGTGTGTGTATATATATATATATATATATATATATATATATATATATATATATACCATTGTTGTACATGATGTTGCCTAACTTTGCTTACAGTTTAAGAAAATTATACATACGAATTCCAACAATTAACACAGGAGACTTAGAACATACTTTTCACTATTTAAACTGCGTGGCCATTTATATTCCCGTTTTTCCCTCATAAACCCCAAGAGGTTATATGGGATATTTTTATACACAGTCATAATACAAAGACTAATTAAAACAAATCACAGTAATGGAATGGCAGAAAGGCAACAATACTTTTCATTAACAACATATTTTAGAAGATCTGTATGCCTTCAGGCTCATATCTAAATAGCCATAGATAGAACACCATGAGTGATAACCAACATCGTCGGGACCCAAATCTGAAAACATTCAAGTCCAAGATTTAAATTGAAACCTGATTACCTTTCGCGAGTAGGGTGTGGTTCTGATCCATCGTAGAGACCATGTAAGCCCTACAAGAAAGGAGAGATGAATTATTAGTGTCGGATAGTAGTGAATAAAACTTTAGCATATGAGTTAAATTACATAAGATAGCGAAGATCTTGTCTGACAGTTTAATACTTAGCTTGAAGCTATCACAGGTCAACTCCCAAACGTAGTCATGATCCAGTCAACGCCCAGAAGAGGGAGGAGTGAAGTTGAATAATCTGATGGGTACCCTCGCAGTAAAAACATAGTCCCATCATTAGTTGAAATAACCAATACAGAAAGGCAATTATTTTAACTATTTTCATAACTGTAAGATAGGTCAAACTCTTTCAAACAATTTAATCAACATCATATAGCATATGTTTATCATACAAAGTCATTAGTCGAGTCACAAAGAGTACACCAAATTATGACGACCATAAGCATGAGTTCACACACAAAATCTTGATAAAGAAACTTTAATTCAATATGAAATTCTTCGTGAAGGAATTTTAAACCAATACAAAATGATCAAGTTTCTTTCCTGTATAAGTTCAAAATTGTGATTAGCAATTTAGAGTTTTCAGCCGATAAGATTTATAGCACAAAATGCTTAGACCCATGGTGTTTTTCCTTCTCTGACCACAAACGAAGTTACAGGATGTTAACTCATTTCTCCTCTTAACTTTACGAGTTGTTGATAGGATTACGGAGTTCCTTTAAGTTATACCTAACAGTAAGTAAGAAAAAACTAAGTTAAACATCATTAAATACCACAGGAAGTATCACTTAATCAGAACAGATGGACGTGATCGATAATGGATCTTTATATCCTAAATCTCCTCAATATTTAACATAAACCGCATATTAAGGAAGTCACAGGCCAGGTGCCGAAAATGATTGTCCTCAGAAAAAAGAAGGATGTCGAGATGCATGGTAGGTGACCCCTATCACTATTGTCACGCTATGTTATGAAAAAATGAGTCATGATAGACATAGAAGGGTGTAAGAAGAAAATCAAGAGAATATCGGAAGGATTCAAATAGAGGTGTAATGTCCCATATAGTCTTTACGACTGATAATGTAATAAACTCAAAGAAAAATGAATTCAAACACCCAAGGCAATCCCGTGAAGTAAGTAGATAATCCACAGAGGGGATAGTAACTCATACAAAAGCAATGTAATCTCATGGAACTACAGATAGAAATTATTCTTTATTTATTTAAGGGTGTAACCACCTACAACCGAGGATGAATAAAACCAACACGCAATGTTTTGCGCTAAACCTATCTTGGTCAAAACTACAGAACCGACATCCTCGTGACCTTGACCCTTTTCAGTCCAGAACATTATCTACGGTTTTCATAAGCATCATATCTATCATAGATTAAGAGCGTAACAAAGGCTAAGGGAGAAACCACAGAGGATTCCTAAGCAGTATCAATGGTTAAAGAAGAATAAAGAAAAACAAAAACCCACCAATGAATGTCGATAAAACATCATGTTCAGGAACTCTGAAGGTAAACATGATACATTACTAATACAGAGAGTCGATTAACAAGTGTCGAAGGATGCTTACCTTGCATGGGCTCCGAACAGTGCTCCCTAAATGTTCCACTTTGCCATTTCAAGCTCCAGTTAATGAATGATGACCTTGACATCAAGACGAGTAGTAATGGAGGTAGACTCATAATGGTTTCTTACACACAGGGTCAAAAAGGAATGAACAAAATGATAGCGAATCCTCCAACAAGCCAAGTAATGTTGATGGGTAGGAAATTGTGTCGAGGGCCATGTGACGCTTGTGAGGTGGCAAGAGCACAGTGGGAACGAATGCCGAGCACTAGCCAAGGAGTACGCCATAGGATACTTCTTAAATTTCATAGGTATAGTCATTAAACCAAACAACGATACCCTTCCACCTTATTTATTATCAAAGTTATGATGAAGGACAAGCACAGGCCAATTAGGGTTTAGAATGCGCATAGTTTTATTCTAGTTATACGATTTAGTTCTTACTTATACCCTCGATGCCACTTGGACCAAGTTAGTTACCACATGATCGATCGACAGCAATACTGGTGTAAATTACTCATAACCTTAATAACAAACAATCGGGCTTGTTAAAGGGTTACATCATTACACTATGTGTTTGCGTGAATAGGATAGGAAACCTATAGTCTTTACAAACACTTTGTTCTATTAGAATGAATGGACCAAGGTGGGTATAAGCCTTATGTATTAGATTACAAACGAAGTTAAGGGATGTTAACTCACTATTCCTCTTAATTTTATGAGTTGTTGACAGGATTACGGAGTTCCTTTAAGTTATACCTAACAATAAGTAAGAAAAACCTAAGTTAAACATCCTTAAATACCACAGGAAGTATCACATAATCAGCATGGATGGACATGATCAATCATGGATCTGTATATCCTAAATATCCTTAGTCTTTAACATAAACCACATATTAAGGAAGTCGCAGGCCAGGTGTCGAAAACGATTGTCCTCGGAAAAAAGAAGGATGTCGAGATGCATGGTAGGTGACCCCTGTCACTATTATCACACTATGTTATGAAAAAACAAGTCATGAAAAACATCGAAGGGTGTAAGAATAAAGTCAAGATAATTTCGGAAGGATTCAAATAGAGGTGTAATGTACCATATAGTCTTTACGACTGATAATGTAATAAACTCAAAGAAAAATGAATTCAAGCACCCAAGGAAATCCCATGAAATAAGTAGATAATCCACAGAGAGGATAGTAACTCATACTTAAGCAATGCAATCTCAGGGAAATACAAATAGAACTTATGCTTTATTTATTTAAGGGCATAACCACCTACAACTAAGGATGAATAAAACCAACACGTAATATTTTTTGCTAAACCTATCTTGGTCAAAACTACAGAATCGACATCCTTGTGACCTTGACCCTTTTCTGTCCAGAACATTGTCTACGGTTTTCATAAGCATCATATCTATCATAGATTAAGAGCCTAACAAAGGCTAAGGGAGAAACCACAGAGGAGTCCTAAGCAGTATCAACGGTTAAATAAGAATAAAGAAAAAAAAAAAACCACCAGTGAATGTCGATAAAACATCATGTTCAAGAACTCTGAAGGTAAACAAGATAAATTACTAATATAGAGAGTTGATTAACAAGTGTCGAAGGATTCTTACCTTGCAAGGGTTCCAAACAATGCTCTCTGAACGTTCCACTTTGCCATTTCAATCTCCAGTTAATGAATGATGGCCTTGAAATCAATTCGAGTAGTAATGGAGGTAGACTCATAATGGTTTCTTACACGCAGGGTCAGAAAGGAATTAACAAAATGATAGTGAATCCTCCAACGAGCCTAGTAATGGTGATGGGTAGGAAACTATGTCGAGGGGCATGTGACCCTTGTGATGTGGCGAGAGAATAGTGGGCACGAAGGCCAAGCACTAGCCAAGGAGTATGCCACAGGATACTTCTTAAATATCACGGGTATAGTCATTAAACCAAACAGCGATACCCTTCCACCTTATTTATTATCATATTTATGATGAAGGACAAGCACAGGCCAATTAGGGTTTAGAACGCACATATTTTTATTCTAGTTATATGATTTAGTTTTTACTTATACCCTCGATGCCACTTGGAACAAGTTAGTTACCATGTGATCGATCGACAGTAATAATAGTGTAAATTACTCATAACCTTAATAACAAACAATCGTGCTTGTTAAAGGGTTACATCATTACACTATGTGTTTGCGTGAATAGGATAGGAAACCTATAGTCTTTACAAACACTTTGTGCTATTAGAATGAATGGACCAAGGTGGGTATAAGCCTTATGTATTAGATTACATCTTCACTTCCGCATGAATGTGTGTATGAGGAGAATGTTTATATCTATTAAATTTGCATTATATATATGTGTGTGTGTGTGTGTGTGTGTGTATCAAAACTTGGTCATAGAAGAAAATAAATATTAAGAGGGATGGAGTAGCATGGCTGCCCTGGGAGGCTGGGTATGTTAAAAACACCTAAGTGGAGTCGTTAATTCTATTAGCAAGGAAAACCCCCCTATACTGGGTTGAGGTACATGAAGAGCATTGACTTCCCTTAAAAGACAATTCTATTCCTAAACTACCCCAAAACTATCTAAACTGGAAGACAAGAGAGAGGAAAGAAGGTCAATAGGTTTACCTTTGGTCCTTGCGTCTGGTGTAGACCTATTTCTCCTTTGCATCTTCCTATATTGTGGGTATCCTCCCAAAGCTGACCTGCAAAATCTTACGAAAAAAATGCTACAACATATACAATCTCTACTTTTCACTTTCAATATTCAGATATAGACATAAATGCATAAATCAATAAAATCATATAGACACAATGTTTTGGAACATGAAAGAAATCTTTTATTCATTATTAAGATAAAAAATATTACATCCTTCGTTGGTAATCACCTTGCGAACCAGGTCTAGGCTCCTCTATCTTTCTCTGAGTGCATCAATCCCATGCAAGCCTCTCACAACCAAATTGTCACTTGGGAAAGGATAAAGGGTGGTATAAAGAGAAAGGGATGGAGGGGAATGATGAGGCCAAAAGTCAGAATAGGATGCAAAACTTGGGATAAGAAGGGGAAGGGATTTTAGAAGAGTTTACTTATTCTCTTTCTTGTTGTTGTAAATCGGACCCCATGACCTCTTTTTATATGAGAAAAAGATGGTTATTCAATTTGGGGATGGGCTACAATGGGTGAAATGGTTGGGAAACCCTTTATATCCCATAAACTTTGTCAAATTCCTTGCAGTTTTATATTTTTTGCAATTTTTGGAGGTAAACGCGGGCTAACTAGTATGCATCTCGCGTATGTATGCAAGCTAACTAGTATGCAACTTGAGTGTGTACATGGGATGTCAGTACAGAAGGGTGCATACATGTTCCAAAAAATAGTTTTTTTAAGAAAAAGCCTCAACAATATTTTGGCAAAATATGTAAGTGGAAAGGCCAATGCCATGTATGCATAGGTACTGCATTTTTGGACTATAACAATGGGGAGGATAACAACTCCTCTTAAGCACCCAAACTAGACCCAATTGAAAACATACTCATATTAATAGAATTTTACTCATATTAATAGAAGTTTACTCATATTTATGGTTGTGATAGTTTTTATGTTATATCATATTCGTTCTTTTCCAAATGGTATATCAATTTCTTCTCAAAGGGAAAACTTGTTTACATGTTGGTCTAACTTTTTTATATAATTTAAAATTTAAGCATTCTATGCAGTGATCAAACTTGAAGAGTTAATCTTAGTTCTAAGTTGAAGGGTATATATTCACCCAACCCTTCCATGATGAAAAGTTCCAAATGTAGTTTTACTTCACTTGATGAGAGTAAAATAGGTACACATTTAAAAAATATAACCACCAAATAGATAAGTTTAAATTTAACTAAAAATAAGAATAGGAATACTTTGTAATTTCAAATATAATCTTATGATGGGTTCTATGTACATTAAAATTTAAATAAATCATAAACAATAAGCCTCAACATGTTTCCTTTGGCAGAATTTCAAAGTGTTAAAAATGATCATATAAAGTTTCAAGCATAGTGTCAAAATCAAACATCTTGAGCATATCACAATCATGCTTAACCTTTAGAGTCGCATTCACTATATATCTCATTACAAAAGAAGAAATGGTAGTAGGCATTGAGGCTTTTATTTAAAGGTGATAATTATATCATAACACTAAGAGCCATGAAGAGAACATACATGATTTATAAGGCTCTAGGAACATGGAAATATAGCATGATTGCATCCATTAATTATTATTTAGGATAATATTTCAATGGTTTGGAGCTTCCTAAGATCCATACAAATACAAAGTCGAAGGACTTACTCAACAAAATCACCAAGTATGGTGTTCTTATTGAGGATATTGATTATTCACTTTATCTCTCAAACCATCTAAAAAAATGTGTGCTCGAGTGGATGTTGCAGCATAATCCCTTATGCATAGATCTAATAATAACAAGAATTATGTGACATTCTCCATAGATTTCTTAAGAATCCTACCCAAGCATAAAAAATGGTGCTCCTAGCATTAAGGCTGTAAAGGATATGCCACATTGATCTTGGGCTTCGGAAGAGGCAAAAGGAAATAGAGATATGAGGCATTTTAAGAACATTTATCACTTAAAGTATCATCACATTGATGTCAATGTTAATATTAACAACAATAAGAAAGTGAAAAAGTGTGACAGATAAAGATGCATAGAATCAAGGAAAGGGGAATGATAAAAGAAGTGAAGATTTGATGATGCAAAAAATTGAATGAACATAACCACACTCTCATAATTGCAAACTCAATTTTATATATATATATATATATTTTTATTTTATTTTTTTAAGTTGACAAGGTCCATTTCATGTTGGTTCATATATAAACTTAATCAAGAACGCACAATTTATAACATTCATTGAGATTAATATAGTTTTTAATCCCAAACAAGATCATTAACATATCTTTGTGTGAATAGAAAAACACAACACGTTATCTTTATGATGATCTTGACCAAACTTGTATAATATCAATGAATTGTTGAGGGATTTACATTCAATAATTGATTGTGTTTTTTCCCCATTAAGTATATATTGCAATATTAGGGATCCCATGAACTACATACTACATGATAGAGAATCAAGTGAATATGATCAAACAATACTGAAATATTAGATACCAATGTCATAACTATGTCATGATTTATAACATGTAGACACATAGCAATACCAATGAAACAAAATAACTATAAATAATCATGTTATATACTTTAGAGAGATGAACTATGAGAATAGAGAAAAAAAAAGGAGATGACCTCATTTCCTTAGGTTCACTCAATGTCTAATTTTTTCTCTTCAAAATTTTCATTGAGCTATAGATTTGTAGTGAATGTTTCCATGAAGATTCTAATGAAATTACAATCTACACCCATAACCCATGACTAATTGTTTTCATGTTTTGCAAACCTAAGAGAGGAGGAAAATATAACAAAGGAAACAAAAATATGGGAAGTGTGAGATATGAAAAGATTAAGTATGGACATTAAATTTTATGTCATATCCCATATAGATAAGGATAAAAAATGTGCGCATAACACATGATGTTAGTGATCCAGGATCTTTTCATCAAGGTGACTTATTAAAGAATTGTGTTAAATGAGCATAAAATGAAGTACACCATAAAGAAGGAATAACTCAATAACGAAGAGACATAAGCATCAAATTTGAACACAAAAACTTGATAACGGAGTTCATCCCTACTAGACTACGTCTTTGGGTCCTTCTCTCAAATGGGTAGGCCTTTTTATTAACTCAGCAAAACAATTTCGCAAAATACATAAGTATACCTCATTCTAGATTTAAGATACAGAAGATTTTCTCAGATTAGAAAACAAACAACACCACTAAATTCTTGGCATTGAATTACCCAAAAATGATCGTCTCCACGACTCGATTTGAGTCTGGCACTTTCATCCCCTTGAGGAATCCTATCTCATTTTTTTTCCTGTAACCTGCATTAATTACAATACTTTTGCATTGAAATATGTGCCCAGTATGGATTGGTGCGCACCTTCCCCCTCGCATTCACTAGAAAAGGTCATTTTTTAAACTAAAAGGTCGGGTGGATTAACCAACATGGTCGTTTGGCCCATTGGCTGGCAGATATCTATGAAGGGAGAATTGTAGGGGGAGGTCCCTAGGTCAAGTTCATGGGCCTCCTCCCTTTGGATTATTGTTTTAACCACATTTGAATATAGTGTAACCTTCGTTAAATTTAGTGGTATGGTTGGCAGACTATTTGTTGGTGGTTGGATGTGGTAGGATATACATAAATTTGGCGGGCTAGGGGTTGGTGCCAGCCAACCCCCCTTTTTATAAAAAAAAATATTTTCGATTGCTGGCCCTCATTGGGAATTTTCCCGCTGCCACGTAGCGACCTTTCATTTTCCCATGCCATCCACCTACACAATCACCCTACCATGTCACTTGCTGCCATTTCATCCTGCCACGTATCATATGATCTGCCACATGGATGTACGGACTTCCATGTGGCACTTCCTCCTTGGTCCACATGTTGACCCAAAAATGTTGAAAATTAGTGACATGTGGCAGTCTCTCGTTCTTCCATGTCACCATGTTGACATCAACATGACAAATGTGTCCCTCTACATGTGCCACATACACTATACGGATGTTGACATCATCTGTATTGATGTTGACATCATCCGTACTGATGTTGACGTTAGAAGTACAGATGTTGACTCATCGCTTCTAATTGGGCTAGGTTGACCAAAACTTTGACTGTGAATATCCTTTGATTCGTAACTTTGTTTGATGATTCGTTTATGCGGTTGGAAATCTTGCGATGCGCTCTTCGTGAAGATGAAAATTTCACTAAGTTTTGAGAAATTTGAATTTTTTTCCTTTCTATGTCTGCTGAGGCCATTATGATCTTCCTGAGATGATTCTGTGAGTTCTGAGTTATCCTTACTCTTCTCTAGATCCCTTTTGGATCGTTCCTCCACACTGAGAGATTTTTGGACCACCAAAAGCTTCCATCAATCAATATATAAGTGAGGGAAGAGTTCCCTCACCTTGTCCTTCTCAATCCGCTTTGCCTTTCTTGGATGTGTACCCTTTAATCCCACTTGAAGATAATAAACATCACCCCTGCATGAAGTCCTTATCCTTCTGTCCAATATGATATCTTACTTTAACTCATCCAAGTAATCAGAAGCAAACTCATCAACTAAAGGTATTTAAACTTCCTCACCCTATTCCATGATCATGGGAGGCTCAAAAAGTTTCAAGTTATCCACATTTTCATTTGAGTAGATCTTCATATATGGTGGAATATCTAGAAGAAAATCATTGGTACCAATTTTCTCCAAAATATTGAAAGGTCCATAATGGATGGGCTTGAGTTTCTTACCTTCACCCTTCAATATTTCCTTGTTGATGTGAAGCCATACCTGGTCTCCAACTTGGAACTGATGATAAAACCTATGTTTTTCATGTCGAGATTTATACTGTGCTTGAATTTTCTCCAACTGATCCCTGACTGCTTGATGTACCTGTTGGATCCTTTGGATGAACTTGTAGTCTTTGTCTTCATTTCTTTCTTCATTTGAATCAGCATCTCTCCCATATATCAACTCCAAAGGAACCTTAGGCAAATACCCAAAACATGTCTCAAAAGGAGAACACTAAGTGGAGTAATGTAAGGCTCGATTGTAAGCATGATGTACATAGGGTATTTGTTCATCCCATATCTTGGGATGCTTGTGGTAGTAGCCTCGAAGAAAAAGTACCATTGTTCGGTTAACAACCTATGTCTATCCATTGTTCTATGGATGGAAATCAGTGCTCATCTTCAACTTGTTGCCCATCATTCTCCACAAGCTTGTCCAAAAATCCCCAAAGGAATTGGGTATCTCGATCCGAGATAATGGATGTGGGTAACCCAAAGTGAACCCAAACACACTGAAAGAAGAGATTAGCAGTCTTCTCGGTAGTGATCTTCTTTTTACATGGAATAAATATACACATATTGTTGAACCTATCCACTACAACATACAAATAGTCATGACCCCTTTTCGACATCAGTAAACACCTTACAAAATCCATGGAGATACTTTCCCATGGATGGGATGGAACATGAAGTGGTGAGTATAGCCCCAATTTTCTATTAGTGGTCTTACAAGTAGAGCACATCACACACCCCTTTACATATTTAGTTATAATTTATTTCATCTTAGGCCAGTAACAAAACCTCTGCAGATGAGCCATAGTTTTTCCTACCCCAAAATGCCCTGACACAAGAGAAGTGTGAGCTTCTTGTATTACATGGACTCGTTCACTTGTAGGAATACATAGTTTTCCAAGATGGTAGAGTAGTTTTTCATGCGTACAATAGTTCTCTACCTGTGAACCATGGGTTAGCTTCTCATATACTTCTTTAAAATATTCATCAATGCCATATTGTTCCACATAGATATAATGAGATAAAGAAACATTCTTCAAAATAATAGAAGCAACAATAGGAAGTCTAGAAATCATATTAGGTACCTTGTTACTCATACCCTTTTTGTATTTGATTACCAAATGAAATTGTTTTAGGAAACCCATCCATCTATAATGTCAATATTGTTGAAGTTTGGTTTGTGCTTGGAGATATTGTAAGGGTTTATGATCTATATGTATGATTTTTTCCATCCCTAACAAGTAGTGCTTCCATTTATTTATGCTTTGAACTAATGCATATAACTCTTTATCATATGTAGGATAGTTAAAAACAATTTGGTTATAAGTTTCATAGTGGTAACACGTAGGCTTATGATATTGCATCAATACTGCACCCACGGTGTAACACATAGAATCTGTCTCGATCTTGAAGGGTTGTTGAATATTTGGTAGTGCTAATACTAGTGTGGTACTAATCTTTTCCTTCAAAGTGTCAAAATATTTTTGTTCCTTTCCTCCCCACTGAAAATTGTTCTTCACACTGGTTATAAGGCATGAAAAGGAGAAGTTTGAAATGAATCTCCTCCAATATTGGATTGTACCAAAGAAGCTATGTATTTCGGTTACACTTTTGGGCTCATGCCAATTTACAATTACAACAATATTGGAAGGATCAATTTTCAATTGTCCTCCTCCTACAATATGACCTAAGTACATAAGTGCAGTCTTACCAAATTCACATTTGGAAAATTTTACATACAACTTTTCCCTTTGCAAAGTATCCAATACTTTCTTTACATTCCTTACATGTTCATCCCAAGGCCCACTAAATATAAGAATGTCGTCTAAATATAAAATCACAAAATCATCTAGAAATGGCCTGAATACATCATTCATCACACGCATGAAGGTTGTCGGAGCATTACAAAGCCCAAATGGCATAACTAACCACTCAAACAATCCTTGTTTGGTTTTAAAGGAAGTTCTTCATGCATCATGTTCTGCAACCCTGATCTGATGGTATCCACTGTGCAAATACAACTTAGTGAAATAAACAACATTCTTTAATTGATCAAGTAAATCACCTATACGAGGAAGAGGGTATTGATTTTTCACTGTGATTTTATTTAAGTATCGGTAATTGACACACATTCTCCATGTGACATATTTCTTTGGCACCATCAGGATCGGAGAACCACAAGGAGATGAGTTGGGTCTGATGAACCCTTGATTCAATAAGCCGTGTACCTACTTTTTGATCTTTGTCATCTCTACAACTCACATCCTGTACATGCCCACATTACGAAGAGGATAATCATGTTGAAGATGTATTTCATGTTGGATTCCCCTCTTAGGAGGTAATCCATCTAGTTCTTGGAAAATATAATCATACTTAGAAACAATATCAATTAATTATTTCTTATGAGAAGGATCACATCCTTGAAAAGCATTGGATGTTACAACATCTTTTTCCCTTACGACCATGAGTACATATCTCTTATTAGTGTTTATGAGTCTATTCATTTGTTCGGCACTAACAAGTGTTGTGTTTACCCTCATGTTGTGGGTTCTAACAATTTATTCCACTCCCCCCTTAGTAAGGTGATATTTGTTCTCATGACGAAAGAAGACTTCTTTTCTATTATAAATATAAGGACTCCCCCAAC
Organism: Picea engelmannii; assembly: GCA_009831015.1. NCBI lineage: Eukaryota > Viridiplantae > Streptophyta > Pinopsida > Pinales > Pinaceae > Picea > Picea engelmannii. The sequence continues at coordinate 370,086 of ML799159.1, forward strand.
ACTATGCCACATATATCAAGTGATACAACATCTAAATACACTTCATCAATAAACTTTGAAGCAATAGAAAATATGACCCTACATTGCTTGGTGACATTAATTTTTTCTTTATCACATACCCAACCAAGAAGATAAGAATTTGGATGTGGTTTAGTTTCAAGACCCATATTTTTTACAAGTGCTTCAGATATCAAGTTTACTTGGGAACCTGGATCAAACAATGTATCTATATTAGTGTGTTTAGATACAATTTTATATGAAATAATTCATTCATGTTTCTTTCATGATCATGAGATTCGTTATTGGAATTTGAACTAGTATGAAGGGAATCTTTACCTTCTACTCCAACCGTTACGATCTTTCCTTCATCTCATGAATCAAAACCAAGATATTGTTGTACTGTAGCAACGGTCTTTGTCTTCCCCTTTCCACCGAACTATTTTGGTCTCTTCTCTGGATGTAGTTTCCAAGAGTGTTCATCATCGTGACCACTTTTCTTGCAATGAGTGCAATATGGTTTTCCTTCTTCTCTCTTTACAGTGGCGATATTTTTTTCCTTCCTTTTAAACTTCTTAAATTGTTTATATGGGAGGTTGGAAGGTTTCTTTGTGGGATATTCTTGAACATGCTTTCCCCTTTTCTCAAGGTGAGTAGCTTGTACAAAAACTTCTTCAAGACTGGTGGGGTTAAACAATATAAAAGTATGACGAATATAACTGTGAAGTGTGCCAATATACTTCATTAAAGTTTCATAAGAATCCAAAGGAATGTTTAATGCAAGAGATTTCTTCCTAAATTCTTCCATGAAACTTTGTATAGTTTGACCTTTACTTTGTCTTAAAGTTTTCCATTCCATAATTGCTTTATGTAAATAACACAATGGATAAAATTGCTTCCTTATTTATGATTTAAATTATGACCATGAGGAAAGAAGATTACCACACCTACTTATGTCCTGAATTTTACTCTCCCACCATACGAGATCAGTGCCTTCCAACCAAAGATAAGCCAATTTCACTTTAACTTCTTCTTCATCAATATGTTTAACACAACAATATACTTCAACCTGTCAGATCCAATTATCTATATTTTCAGGATTAGCATCTCCATTAAACACAGGTAAAGAAAACTTTACATCAATCTTTAATAATGGTTTCTTAAAAGAAATTTTATGGCTAGAATTATGAGAATGATGAGAATGCTCAGAGGAAGAAAATCTAGAACTTTATGGTGAAGATGGAGGCTTAGGAGGGTCTCCTCGAGCCCCTTGATTCACTGAAGCAATATCATCCCCTTGTGCTTCCTTTTTCTTCCCTTTCTTCTTCCTCCTCTTCTCATAATCTCCATACATTCGTTCGACCATTTCTGGCATGTGATAAAAGACCATATGGAAGTTTTTCTCTTGTTCATCACGCTTGTCCTCTTCGTCCATTTTCTTCCTTGGGGATGCACAACCAACTTTGGGATTGAAAGTATTAAGATTTCCTTCACCCTGCTTATGCTTGTCCCTATTAAGCGTTTACACTCAATAATTCAAGTCAAAGATGACTGCTATGATACCAACATGATCCAGGATCTTTTCGTCGAGGTGACTTATTAAATAATTGTGTTAAATGAGCATAAAATGAAGTGAAACATAAAGAAGTAATAACTCAATAATGAAGAGACATAAGCATCAAATATGAACACAAAACACTTGATAATGTAGTTCGTCTCTGGGTCCTGCTCTGAAATGGGTAGGCCTTTTCATTAACTCAGCAAAAGAATTTAAAAAATACATAAGTATACCTCATTCTGGAGTTAAGCTACATAATCTTTGCTTAGATCATAAAATAGAAAACACCGCTAAATTCATGGCGTTGAATTACCCAAACATGAATATCTCCACACCTCGATCTAAGTCTCGCACTTTCATCCCCTTGACAAATCTTGTCTCGATTTCCGTGCCTTTAATCTGCATTAATTATAACACTTTTGCATTGCAATATGTTCCTAGTACGGACTGGTGTGCCCCTTCCTCCTCCCATGCACTGGAAAAGGTTAGTTTTTAAAATAAAAGGCCAAGTGGATTAACCAACACGGCAGTTTTTCTCATTGGTTGGCGGATATGTATGAAGGGAGAAATGTAGGGGGAGGTCCCAGGGTCAAGCCCACCAGCCTCCTCCCTTTGGATTATTGTTTTAACCATAGAACATTCTCATGTGAATATAGTGTAACCTAAGTTAAATTTAGTGGTATAGTTGGAAGATCATTTGTTGGTAGCTGGATGTGGCGGGATATACATAAATTTGGCGAACTCGGGGTTGGATCTAGCCAACCCCCCTTTTTGTATTTTTTTTTATTTTTTGTTGTTGGCCCTCATTGGGAATTTTCCTACTGCCATGTGGCATCCCATGACTGGGACACATGGCGACCTTTCATTGGCCCACGCCATCCACCTGCACAGTCACCCTACCACATCACCTGCTTTCCATGTCATCCTATCAAATCAGCCTGCCACGTGTCGTATGCTCTACCACGTGATTGTATGGAATTCCACGTGGCACTTCCTCATTGGTCCACATGTTGACCCAAAAATTTTGAAAATGAGTGACACGTGGAAGCCTCTGGTACTACCACATCACCATGCTGACATCAACATGACACATGTTTCCCTCTGCATGTGCCATGTACACTGTATGAATGCTAACGTATTCCATATTGATGTTTGTTATCCCTGTTTTCTAGGGATAACTAGGAGATCATGTCTCGAGGCCCACAGGTCCTAAGACATGGAGTACCGAGAGAAGGATTGACCTGAGCGTGGCCCTGGAGGGTCCATCCTTCTTCTTCTTTGTCAAACTTGTCTTGTTAGTAGCAGCAGCTTCCATCACCATCGGCTTGGACTTTCATCAGAGAAGACTCTTTCTCCATGAGGTAATTGGTCTGAGGTATCATGGTATGTGTCATGTTTGATCATTATAACTTTCTTATATATGCATCAGGTTCCTTACATTTCTGATAACTGCTTGGATCTTACACTAGTCCACTTGACCATTGTTGGGGGGATTAACGGGGTGCCCTAGCAAGATTGCATTTATGGGTTTTGGTTAGCCACCAGGGGGGATTTGCAGAGTCATCGTCCTCTCCCACCATTCTATCACTTTACATCTTATCTCTCATACATCCATCCCATTCCCTTAGTCTGGCCATTAGGATGACCTTTGAGGGTTACACTTTGTCTTGTGGGAAGAAGGGGCTAAAGGCCTAGAGGGTAAAATAAACTGGTAAAAGATAAAATCCATAGTAAATAAACCTAGAGATGCTTCACCCAGGGATCCCCGAGAAGGCAATAAAAGGCCTCTCGATAAGAAACAAAAGGAACCCTAAGAAAAATAACAAAGAAAAAACAATACCTAACCAAGAGGATGGGAGGTCTCATCACGAGCCAGCTAATTATGTTCATAGGTATCTAGCAGTATGAGATTGCCATTATCTGGTCACCACGCCAGGGCAATGACCTTTGGTTGCATGGCCAAGGGAAAGGGGGTCTCATCACGAGCCAACCTTATCATTTCTACGAAAATACCAGTGGATAACACTGTCATCTCTGGTCACCACACCAAGGCAGTGTCCTCTGGTCATACCTTGAAGTAAAAAGAAATAAAAGCAATAAATAAAGAGTAAAGGCAATAAAGGGGCTTGGAAAAGGTGCATCCATGACGGGTACAACTCACCTCCTACAAAGGAACCCACAGAAAACACCTACCCCTGGTCTTACTATGACTGGACATCCCTAAACCATATCACTTCATATACATGGATTGAATGATCTTCTGTTGAAACTTTCCTTTTCCTATGGATAATGGCCCAGTAGGTTATTATGTCTATTTCTTCAGCTTTGTATAGTAGATCAGTGTAATGTATTTGAGCTATTAGATGTTATGCTAGGGATTTTATGCATGTATTTGATAAATTTAATGATGAAACATGATTGACATTGCTATGATCCTGAGGACTGATGATCCCATGGAGGGCTTAGTTTTTGATGTGCAGGACCATACCCGACGGATAGGTACCAGTGGATCGGTGCACATGGGGATATGATTAGCTCGGACCTCCATGGGGCTGAAGATCCCATCAGATGGTTGTTGGGATGGCAGAGACAGGACAACGTTATGATGAGCCATTGCATGAGAAGAAAGAAGGATGTTCCACCCAGGACACTTTGGCAGAGCCTGGCCTAGGGGGAATCACCCACTGCAGATGGAACGTTTTCCTTTGATGGACAGGACATCACCTAAGAGAGTTGGACATTGTCTGGAGTGTGTGGCAAGGTGCTAAGGTCATTTGGCACATGTGGCAGCTTGGAGGAGCCCTAGAAGGGCCAACGTTTGGTTTCTGGATGTTGTATTTGCCCAAAAAGGGCCAACGTCTCCCTCAGAAGGGCTTGACGTCCCTCTTTTGCTCATATTATGACATTTTTCTGGCAATTAATGTAAAAACAGTGTAAATTTTATGGTCAGCCTTGTCGGCTATTTTAATGACCTTAATTTTAATTCAAAGGTCATGGATTGGTATAAATAGAGGACGTTTCTCCTCATTTTAGACATAACACAACTCACTCTCTTGTGAGAGACTATCTTTTAGCCTTTTTTTTGGTATTTTTGGTGTTCTAAGTGAGGCGCAACTCTTCTTAGAGGATTTCTCTTGGCATTTATGGTGTTTCTCTCATTGAAGGTTTACAACTAGGGTTTGATTCTGTATTCTTCATGATATGTAAGTGAATTTTTCATGCAAAAATTCTTAAGTGAATGGTTGTAGGCTTAATTTCTTACATTTTTCTATTATATTGTTGAATCTTGAAACCCTAGGTAGCAAGCACACTAGTAGGTCATTGCTATATGTCCCCATGTTTGAGAAATAGTTTTAGCCATTGATAAAGGAAGATATAGCCTAGTTGTTGCTACACTTTTCTCCCTTTTTCTGAGTTGGCATTAAAGTTATAGGTTGAAAAGAGGAGACGTCCTAGGCCTAGTTGAATCTACACCTAGGCTTTTAACCTTCTAGGATTTGAAAGCCTTGCCCCTGCAACACTTTCTCCCTTAAATCTTTACTTTGAAGCTAGCCGTTTTGCCAAGTGTATTTAGAGAAAGAGGAAGGAGCACAAGGCCTTGCTTAAGCAACACCGGAGTGACCCTCCTTCCCTTAGGGTTTTGATTCTAGGGCCCTGCCATTGCAGCACTTTGGAACCCTACCCACTAGTCTCTAAATGTAAGTCCTCCCAAGATCTGTTGCCCTTACTTTTGACTCCATTTTACCCTAAGGCACTGGTTAAACTTACAACGTTGAGATTTTGTTGTGTAAAATCATCTTTTCAAACTTCAAATTTTGAAACCCTAACTAACCCTAACGCTACTAACCTAGGCTGACGTCATACTTGACGCAACAACCCTTCTAACTAGTAATTAAGCAATTAATGATGATGTCAAGCATTTATTGAGCTATTGTTGATTGAAAATATTGTTGGCTTGGTCATTATTATAGACATTGATGAATTGGTGATCTTGCATAGGTTATTTAGTAGAACATTGATCTCATTTTGTCTATTATATTGCTTATTGAATGAAATCAAATAGTCAAGAAGTACTAACCCTTTGAATTATAACCTGAAAATATACATATAGTGATGTTATTGTCTTGTTTCGGGCAGGTGTTCTCAACAGGGACTTCACTTCTTTATTGGCTGATTAGCCGGATTATCTGATACTGGTGGTAACCTGTGAGGAGGGATAACCTTAACTCTTAACCTTTTATTCTTTACCTCTTCAAACCCCAGGTTACCGGGGACGTCTCCCCTAGGCTAACCTCCCTAAACTGAAAGAACCTCCCCATCGAGGTGACAGTGGGTGGGGAAGGTTCCTGTTACGCCAGTTTGTCCACTATCCTATAGCTTGTGACCTAAAATACAAACTGCGCGATAAAAATGGTGACATCGTCAGTACGGATGTTGACTCATCCCTGCTGACTGGGATAGGTTGACCAAAAATTTGGTCACAAATATCTTTTGATCTATAACTCTGTATGATGAATCTTTTACGTCGTTGGAAATATTGCGACGCGCACTTCATGATGATGCCAATTTCATTAAGTTTCAAGAAATTTGAATTTTTGTCATTTCTTTGTCTGCTCAGGCCATTCTAAGCTTCTTGATCTACTTCTATGAGTTATGATTTATCTTTAGTCTTCTCTAGATCCTTTTTGGATCAGTTAGGGACCTAACCTCCCTTACGCCTCACATAGGTAGAATAATATATTTTCCATGTAATAAAGGATGACATTATTTAATAAGGCATATTTAATAAATGTGAACAAGTCAATGTAAGAAGACCTAACAGAAGCTTCTTCTTCTAGAAAGATATTCCTCTAGAAAGTTCTTTAGAAGATGTAAGAAGTATAAACAAGAGTAGGAGGCATGAGAAAGTCTTGTCTTAATAATTATTGTAATAGATCGTTTCTATGCTAGAGGTTGCCCCCTCAAAGAGGAAAGTGGGCATTTCTTTCTATCAATAAAGGTGTCATTTTTTGTTGTGATTCTCTACATTTTTTTGTTCCGCTGGTAATTGCTATAGTATTTCTATTTTTTTCTTAATATAATGGATCTGGTACCTAAAAAGTGGTATTATAGCACTTTCCTTTGTGAAAACTATGGGAATTTTTTTCAAGGTAGAGACGTGTACTATCGATGTATTTAAAGCATAAAGATATATCACTTAGCAAGAAAAAACTATGATGAGGAAGACTACATGTAGGAAATACAGACGGTTTCATGGGGTTTCCTAGAAATAAATGTTTCACCTTGTTGGAAACCTTTGTAACCATTGTTGGTACTGCTCGAGTAGTACCACATCAGAGAAAATTTTTACATGACCATCACTCCCACATACCAGCAAGTATATCAGGACTCGACTAGGTCTCTTGAAACCATCTCTAGAGAATTTGATCGACCGCCTCAATACTATAATGAAATTGAGAACAACACTCATGAAGATGCTCTCTAGTACATGGGTAATCAGGTAGTATTGCTAAGGGTATATTCGAGCCTCCTTAGTTGGTGCCCTGAGATATTGGGATAAGTAATATTGTTCAAACCCGCATGTCTATCGAAGAGATATAGCATAGGGAAAATCATTATTTGTAGGAACCATGAAAACCCTAAACCCTGGGAAAGAAACATAGCAAAAAAGGAACAAATAAGATATATTTTTGTGCAAACTTACCTCTTGCATTTTGGTTGTGAAATTCCTACATAAATTTTCTTTGGGCCTTTCCTCACTCCAATATTCAGGTTGGAGTATAAATCTATTGACACCCTTATTCAATACATGTCCCATTATATTCCTCTCCTCACCCTAATTTATCTGGTACCTATCATTTTTAATCCTTTTTTTTCAGTGGACCCGACACCCTAACTTTCAACCTATCCCATTGAATTACCATTTCAGTGGACTTGGTCCACTTCCCCTTATGGACACCCCTACTCTCCAAATGTCCAACACTCGTAGCCAAGAACTACAAGTTTTCATCAATCAAAAGAAGGATAACATCCAAAAAGTCACTTCTAACATTCCTTCCATCAATTCCATATTTTCATACTTCGAGGACCAAGTCTAGAAAAAATTTGACACCATGGATACCAAATTCATGGGCAAATTTAACACCCTCAAATCCACTCTCAACTAGTTGTTGAACCAATTCTTGGGCCCTTCCTTATTGGAAAAACCATCCACTTAGATGGTGTTGACTCCTCCCATTCCATGGCCTCTCATTCCAACTCCTTTTATCGTGAACCTTGTCTTCCCATAGTTGAGTTTAATAAATTTAATGGCTCAAATCCCACAAGCTGGGTCACTCAAATTGAGCATTATTTTTCTTTGGATGAAATTACTGATGAGTTGGAAAAACTTTGTTATTTCATTCTATATCTAGATCATGAACGTTGGAAATCGTGGCAATGGCATAAAAATGCACTCTAGAGGTATGTTTCTTGGACCCAGTTTGTTGCAAAACTCTATGAATGCTTTGACATTACCACCAACTATTTAGGTCATTTGACCAAGTTAAAATAGTTAGGCACAGTGGAAGAATTTATAACCCCCTTTGAGCACTTGGACTTCAAAACAGAGGGAATGACATATGCCTTCTTCATGGAATTCTTTATCAGTGGCCTAAAGGATAAAATATGAGACCGGGTCTTCATGGATCTCCCCCACAATTGGTTGAAATTTTTGTGAATAGTCAATCTAGCATGGTAGGTAATAATTTAACCTCACTTCCATCATTGATCGTTTATGGATCATAGGCTTTTAGATTCTCCAAATTCACTACTGAGTAATTTCACATGTATGGAGGTATATTAAGTCTATAAATATTATCACCTACACATTCAAACACATATCTCGTAGAATTGATTTTTCTACCGGGTCCCTATATCTTCTCTTTGTTTAGGTTCAACTAGAATTGGTCTTCTAGATTTAATTCTTTCTTAATTATTTGTTGGTCATGCCTAGCCTTGTATTTCTTATATGTTATTTCTAGTGTCTCTTGGTCTTGAAAATATATGCCTAATTTTATGTATGAATATTTCATCATTTTCTTATCATGTTTCTCATTCCTTCTCTCCTCCATGTTTCCCATGCACAACATACTGAGGTATAGGTTGAATATATATATAATAAGCTTAATATGTGAACTTGTTAGTATAAGTATGGACTACTATGTTACCAAAGTGTCAAATATTGGTCAAATTATGAACTTGAGGTATTATAATTTTTTATTGTAACTCCTCAAATATGATCACCATTTGTATTTTCCCATACATTTGTGCAAGTATACTGTATATATTTTTAGCTTGTTGTCCATATTCTCCCAAAGTGTTTTCAAATCAACGCCAAGAAATACAATATCTCTCTATGAAATGATTCTCATTGGTATCCCAAAGTGCATTCAAATCCTCTCAAAGAACAACATTGATGCATCATGTACATTGATGGTCATTTTACAAGGAATGATGATGCATATGATTCTTGCTAAATATGTGGACTACCTCAAATAGATAGTCATGTCCCCTCTTATTTCTTGGAAAACCACTCAAAAAATCAAGGGTGACATTGTCCCATGGCATACTAGGTACATATGAGGGACTATATAACCCTCTTTTCCTATTGCTAGGTTTGCTAGTACAACAATGTATGCATCCTCTAATGAACTAAGATACACATTCTTGCATACTTTTGTAAGTTGGTTATTGATTTCCCAACACAAAAATGACCTAAGAATATGGAGGTGTGAACCTCTCTTATAAGTTTTTTCCTATCATGTTTAGGAACACATAGGCCATTTAGGATCACAAAGGATCATTCTCTTTCTCATCGCCCATTTCATATTTACATTGTTTTCTTATTCACTGATACCAACCTCGCAATTTGATACATATCGAAAAGTATTTTCCATGGTGGACTACATGACAAGCAGCGAGGAGGATATGATGAGTGGAGATGAGGAGGATTTGGTTAGCAGCGTTGTGGAGGATTATATTAGAGACGATCAGGAAAGTGAAGGCCATGAGAAGTACCAAAAATTTGTTTCTACCTCCATCCCTTTCATTGCATAAAAGATCAATCTCATCATAGAAGAAACTTTATTGCCAGCACAGAGAGAGGATTTGCGTAAGGTTATGGATATCATTTTTGTAAAGGAACAAGTTTCATGCACACTCTTAATTCAATATCATTGGGATTTTGAAAGATTGTATCTTGCATTTGGAGTAAGAGGAACTGATTGGTTGTATTCACAAGCGGGTGTTACGATTAGACCGGAATCAACAAATTATGTAGTTACCATCTACAATGTTTGTACATACTAGTGAAGTATATTGTGAATGTATCAATCATTGATTGAGGAGTTTTATCCTTCCTTAAGGATTAATATATGGTGCTACCCTTCCTCAAGGATTGTCTCTACATTCTTGTGTTAAGTGTCTTGGTGACTAGTTTGGATTATTCTTGTAGAGATTTTGGGTTATTTCTGAAGTATATTTGTAGATATATTTAGGTACTTAACAATTGGCATCAGAGCACTTGGGTCATTTTGTAGATTTTTTTCTTTAAAAAAGGGGGGCGGTGTCCTTCAGGTCCATATATGAAATTTTTTTAGCATAATTTTTCAAATAAAGTTGGATATTTGAATTCGTCTCGAAAAAAAACCCAATTTCAAAAAAAACATCATCTGAAATGAAATCCATAAGGTGAAGTTATGAGAATTTAAATTCATCCATTTTTCAGGGTTTTCCAAAAAATGCCACGTGATTTTCATAGTAAGTTATTTTATAAACCCTATTTTTTGCTGAAGATTTCTCTAAGAAAGATAATTTTCACTGGAAAGGATGATATCCCTAGTATTGAATAATATATACAACATGAAAATTCATCATGGAAAGATCACTAGAGAATATTTCTACACTATGGTTTCCAAGAATATGCTCACATATGGTGGAACTCATTTAATTATAATGAGTTGATGACACTTTCTCATGAAGAATATGTAAAATTAGTTTTAGACAAGTGGTCTCATACAAAGTGTAAGGATGAAGAGATAAGAAAGGGTTTATTTTCATGTGGAAACTTTATATTATAGGTTCATGGTTGTATTCATAAGGAGAAGCTTATTGTTTCTATTAACCCTAGTTGCATGCATAATTTTATCAATGTTCAGTTGATTAATCGACTGTAAGTTCCTGTAAAGAATATTCAAAGCACACAGGTTGAGGGTGAAAATATTAAAAATTTTAAATATTTGAAGCTCAGTATGGATAAATATGTGTTGCATTCAGATGTTTATGCTATGGATATGGATGAAGTGGATATTGTTTTTGGATATCCTTGGATAGAATTAGTGGGTATCATTAATATTAATGTTCAAAAGAATTTTTTGAAGTTGTGGTACAAGAAAAAAAAAATTGCATTGCAGGATGTGTCTCTTAGTAAGAAACATGGCTCCATGGAGGCTAGCAAAGAAGTTATTATCGAGTCTGAAGTTGAATCAGAGGCATAGTATATAAAAGGAGATGAAGAAAAACCATAGTAAGGACATAGTTAGGAAGCTAAGTACATCACTGACTCAAAGGCATAATGTGTTGTAGATTTGAAGAAAAAATAACAGATTCCTACCATTGTTGTATATTTCCATCCACGTCATATAGAGAAACAACAGTCATCTAGCCAAGGCATGACAATCAACAAATTTATGCACCAGCAGATAACCATAAAGGAAACCAATCAAGAGAAGGTGCATGAAGGAATCCTCTCACTATGGAAAGAGATCGGGATATAGAAACAATCCCATGGCAACCCCGGCATGATGCAGAGCAAGATCAGGGTGGAAAGGCAGCAGATGGACATCATGTTCGACTTTCATTAGGATGGATGAATTTTCGTACTTGGTACCAGTTGGATACATTGCTTAGCCAATCATATTTTATGGTTTCTTCTCATGTTTTGAGGACTAAACATGTGAAGGTGTATGGAATGTAGTATACATCGAGAGGTAATATGGAGTACCTAGGGAGGTACCCAATGGAAATGTTGTTATGAATCATTAGTTGAAGTCAATCAATATATGATAATGTGGTCATTCAATGTAAGTTGGACTAGGTCCAATATATTAAATAAGTCCCACTATGGTAGTTAGATGTAATAAATTCAAGAAGTCTCTCTAGAAGGTTCCTAGGAGATAGAGAGAGCTATATAAAGAAGTGTAAGAAATGCAATGAAACATAGTGAAAAATATTGTGAATGTATGAAGAATTTCTTGAGGAGTGTTATCCTTCCTTAAGGATTAATATATGGTGTTACCCTACCTCAAGGATTTTCTATACATTATTTTGTTAAGTGCCTTGGTGAATGGTTTGGATTAGTTTTATTGAGATTCTTGGTTATTTTTGAAGTATATTTGCATATCTATTATCTTTTGGAGAAGAAAGTAAAGAAGGTGGATATGATGATATAGATAAACCCAAAAGTCTCATTCAAAGGATCTAGTAGGTACATAAAGGAATATAGTAATAGTTGGAGAAAATCCAAGCCAAATATAAGGTGAGGCATGCCAAACATCGGGTTGATCATCAGTTTCAAGTAGGTGATCATTTATGGTTACATATCAACAAGGATAGAATGAAGGGTGAAGGTAAAAAAATAAGTCCAATATGATATGGTCCATTCAAGATATTAGAAAAGTTTGGTACTAATGCCTTTTGTTTATATCTACCATCCTACATGCAAATGTATTCAGTGGTAAATGTTGAGAATTGGAAGCTTTATGAGCCTCCTATGCTTATGGATGAAGATGAAAGTATTCAAGTTCCAATAATTGATAATTTTTTTGTAGATTACTTGGACGAGCTATAGAAAGATGTTATTATCGACCAAAGAATTATAACTTCATAGCGAGGTGATGTGGAAAATCTTCGAGTTGGTATTAATGGAGTAAAACCAAGAAAGCAAAGTGGATTGAGATCGGAAGGGTGAGGGACATTTACCCTAACTTAGTTGTTGAGTAATGAAAATGTTTGGTGTTCCAAAAGGCTTTCAATGGGGAGGAATGATCCAGGAGGATCTAGGAATGCTCACAGAGGTCCAAGAGGATCCAGAACACCCATAGAGATCCAAAAGGGCTCAGAAATGCTCAAAATTTGATCATCTCAAATGTTCTTAAAAAGGAAATCAATTGGTAGAGCTCAACGATATATTTCCAACAACGCAAGAATCATCTCAAACAGAGTTTGTATCCAAAAGCTATAGTTGGCCAAAGTTTAGGTCAAACTAAGAAAAAGTCAAAGTAAAAGAGGTCAAGGTGACACATGTCACCACTGCAAGGGTGACGCATGGCATGACCATATGATGTTGACGTGGCAACACCATGGAGCACCACATGGCACATCATACGTTGATTGGGTAGGTGGCGTGGCATAGCGTACATACAAGTGGACTAATTGTGTATTGACACATGGCGAAGATAGACCAATGAGAGGCTTCCATATGGAAGCCTCTCATTGGCCATTAATGGGTAAGGTTGTTTAATAGTAATTGATGAACGGAGGATCGAACCCATTATGTTGCATATTTCGCAGAGGAAAAGGGTCGATGGATTATCCCTCGACCCATAAGCTATGATCATATGGTATCCAATGTAACCAAGTTATATTATGAGGAAGCACTAACGAATATTTTAACAAACTATACCATATATACAATATAACTCCGAACTATATAACAACCGTATGTTATAACAAAAGTGAGGTTTGTGAGGATCAAGCCCACAACCTCCTTTATGCTAAGCATAGGCCTTAATTGTTTCACCAAAGGAATTTCTTGTTAAGGCATGCCCATGGACAAATAATTAATCTTGACCAACAGTTCCAGATGGAATTTAAGGGGCCCACTTACTATTTAATGGGTGTGTAGACCGAGGGAAAGGACACACATATATGATTGAAGAGTACAATGTCTAAAATTTCATGCCCAAGGGTAACCAGACTTGGAGGTTGCATCATAATGCATGCCATGAGGTTTCGTCACGAACTTTTATGAACTTTCTACTCATTTTTCTGAACATTTCGCAAGGAATTTGATGGTATACTATATTTCTGAGTTTGAGCAATGTGTAAAAAAGTCATTGTAAAACAAAATCATGTGAGCATTAATAAAGAGGTCTCTATTGGAAGAAGACCTGGAGATGTATCCGAAATTGGATGAACTCCACTATCAAACTTGGGTATGTGATTTCAATATTGTTGTTTTATTTCCGCTTAGTTATTTGCAAGTTTTTTATCATTAATTTGTATTTGGATAGATAAGTTAATTCACATGTAATTTGCAACTAATCAAGTAATCATCATTATTTCAAAGGTCAAGTAGATGTTATTATTCTTTTAAGATTAGTAACCATCTAAGGATTTTTCAAATCAATATTCATATAACTAACTTCATGATTTTGAGCAATCTACTTGGTATTTATGTGATTCAAATATTTTTCAACCTGGTTAAAATCATAAGTCTTAGTACCAGTTCAAATTGAATTGCACTTTGAACTATCAAATATTATAGATGAGTAAATTTGTTCTTAAACTTTTAACACAAAATTAGAAAAACACTCTAAGTCATTATATCATAATTAAGGCTTAGTCTAAACATTCTATGTTTTTTACTATTTTTGGTAATCACGACTATATAATTGTTGGTGAAATTGTAGTTTTTGGTTCTTTAAAATTAATTTTTTGATGCATAAATAAATTCGTAAAATATTATGAACAACAAATCAATATATTAGGAATGAAACCTCGTTATTCCCTTATATCTTAGTTTTTAATGTAGTCCAATATTTTATTATCGCAACCACTCATTAATACTAGTATTTTTAACACATCATTATTGTCTTGTAAATATTGATATGACTAACTTCACAAGTTTGAGCAATCCACTTTGTATATGAGTGACTAAAATATTGTTCATCTTGCTTAAAGTCATAACTCCCTCATCCAACTCAAATTGAATGACTAGTTACAACTAGAGTGGGCTAGTTACATCTTGAGTGGGTCTAATGGTTAAGAGCATATGCTTCTTTGAATGACTAGATACAACCTGAGTGGGCCTATTGGTTAAGAACATATGTTTCCTCCTTGGAATTCAAATCCAAAGGAGCAGAGTAGGATATGTATACCTCCTTGGACATTTTAAGCAAATGTAATCTCAAAACCAAATAATTTAAAATAATTGAATTGAATTATTGTTTAAGCCATTAAATAGTATACATCAATAAATTTATTCTTAAAATGTTATCTCAAAACAAAATAGTTAGTTGCAATCAAGGTTGGAATTTCAAAATCAATGGAGTCGGACAGGATATGTATACATCGGTAGGCATTTTTAGAAATGTAATCTCAAAACCAAATAATTTCAAATAATATAATTGAATTATTGTTTAAGCCATTAAATATTATGCATCAATAAATTTATTCTTAAAATGTTATCTCAAAACTAAATAGTTAGTTGCAATCATGGTTGGAATTTCATAAATTTCAAAATAGTAAAGCTAGTTGATTTGAACACTATATTATCGGTCTTTGTTTTAATGAAGATGGTTGACGGTTATATGAATTTTTTCACCATATTTGACGGCCAATTTGCTGGTCAAATTTTATCCCTAGTTGCAATTGTGAATTGTAATGAAAACTAGCAACAACCACTTTATAAAAGTGGTTGATATAAGTCGATCAGGGTCATTAGTTTGGAAAGGTGAAAAATGACTTCGATCGGCATATATCAACCACTTTTATAAAGTGGTTGTTTCTATTTGACAAACATGCCTTTGAGACCACCATTAATATATTAATACATAATTAATGTATTAATTAATTATTACATTAATATTATATTAATGTACACAAATTAATGAGATATTAATGTAATGTATTACATCAATGTAATAGATAATAATAATAGTATAAATGTAATCTATAAATTAAAGTATTACATTACATTAATGTGTAATGTAGTTGATTGATACATTAATAGTGTAATGTATTAATTAATTAATAAATTTATACATTATTAATTAATACATTGCTAAAATATTAATACACTAATAAATTAATACATTAATAATGTAATGATACATTGATTTATTGTATTAATGTAATGTATAAATTAAAATATTAATTTACATTAATATATGAAGTAACTTATTAATTAAATGATACATTAATAATGCAATGTATTAATTAATGTATACATTAATGCATAATAAAAGGTACACGGTTCAATTTATACATTAATACATTAATTAATTCATACATTAAATACATTATTAATAATGTATTTATTAGTATTATTAATACCCTAAGATATTAATATTTATATTTATATTAAAACATTAATATTGATATTAAAACATTAATATTAGAGAATTAATACATTAAAAAGATATCAATACATTATTAAAGTATTAATACCTTCATAAATACATTATTAAAGAATTAATACATTAATAATACATTATTAATGTATTAATACCTTCATAAATATATTATTAAAGTATTAATACATTAATAAAATATGTATACAATAATAAAGTAATACATTAATTAATAAGATAATTATACATTAATAAAATAATGATACATCAATATTGTAATAATACATCATGTAAATTAATACATTATAATAATGTATTAACTCATTATTATAAATGTATTAATAAAACACTAACAAATACATTAAATAATAAATTATAATAGTATATTAACTCATATTTTAATAATGTATTATTAATATCTTACCTTATTAATGTATTAATACAATATTTATACATTATGAAATAATACATTAATAAGGTAATGATAAAGTAATACATTATTATAAAATAATAATAATATATTATTATTATTACATTATTATACAATAATAAAGTAAAACATTGATAAGGTAATACATGAATAAAAAATTCATACATTAAAAAGGTATTAAAGTGATAAAAAAAATACATTAAAGTATTATATTAAAATACTAATACATTAATAAAATGTTAATACAATAAGTTGAATTTTCGTGGTTTTTCATGGCGCAAAGGTCCTATGATAAGTTGGATCCCAAGTGATATTGATATTATCTATCTAGCTGAAACTTGGGAGCATGAGGATTCTAAGGTCCCTAACATGGAAGGATTTGTCTTGTGGTCAGCATGGAACAAAAAATCCCACCATAGGCATAGTTTGTTATATTAGAAAAAGAATTTATTCTCACATTCAACTTCATAAGATTGACCCTCTTAACCAATACATTTGGATACAAATTCCAGACACCAATGCTAAGAAGATGTATATAGCAATTTGTTATTTTTCACCTATTAATTCTACTTTTTATAAGAAAAATAATCTAGATAAAAATTTGTCCCTATAATAATTTAGAACAAGATATTTATAATCTGAAAAATGAAGGTAATATCCTCCTGCTAGGAGACTTTAATGTTAGGATTGCAACCAAACAAGCTACTCTTTTAAGTAATCACTCCAACCATAATATTTTATGGCTATATGGGGACCTTGTTTCATCTAATAGCTACAAAAGAAGCTCTCAAGACCTAATTGAGAAGTTGTTTGCTAATGAGTTTGTCAAGCTCTTTGTAACGACCTCATCGTTACAACTACATGTGATGCAACACGAACAATTTATTTTTTTTGTAGGAAGAAAACAATGACTACAGTTGAACAATGCAATCTGACGGTGAACACCCAGACGCAGTTCAGGCAACAGACAACCACGACTTAGCTAACTAGCACATCATGCAACTAGATGAAACATGTGATAATATGAGACAAATATAAATGACTACCTTCTTGACACTAGCAGGACAATACCTACAAGCTAAAGGACGACATCGACCAACCTAACACAACGGTCCGACGACCAATAACTAGGAACCTCTACGACGCGTGAAACCATACACGTTAAGGTGTTAAAAACCAAGTGCGAACATCAATTATAACGAACAACGCCCACATCGGGAAGCACCAACTCCGGCCAGGTTATCATTCACATATATCCCTCATGTGCGCGATGATTCCCTCATCGGGAATCATGCCATCACCAGGAAATGAGCGTGACAGTCACCCAGGCACAACCTATCACATCGAGACCAATAATGCAAGAAAATTTCAACGTGCTAGGATATCACATTAGCTGTCAACTCATGAAGACTAACCCAAGAACCTAAATGCCACATCAACCATATGCAAGGGAGGCTGAAGACTATGGCATTCATACAAAACATTAAAAATATTTATCACCCAACAGTTAGCTCAAGATCACTATTTCTAATTACAATATCAGATAAGTACCTTCCTAAGGAAGAATTTGCTAACTTTAAACTGGTACTAGTATGAACCATGTCCCTTAAATAATAAATGGAATTCTTCTTAAACTAAAACCAAATAACGTTGTCCCCTAAACAAAATGATTCGCTATCTAGGGAATCTAATCATGTTCCTTGGACTGAAACCAATAAAATCAATCGCTACTTATACCATCCTATCTATAATATAATGTGATAAATCCTCCATCTATACCTATCCTTTAAACTGAACCAATGTAATAGTTTTTATACTTAACCGGAACAAATATAATGATTTGTTGTCATCATATAACGTTGTTGTGCACATATACAATCATTGCC